>JAVJHS010000535.1:0-24000 GCA_032873175.1 Leptopilina drosophilae | reverse complement strand
TTTTTTTCTTTTTATCGCGTGTATTTTTTTGAGGATTTTACATTTTTTATATTTTATTTTTTTGCGTGTATTTTTGCGAGGATTTTAAATTGGAATTTTTTTTCTATTTCACTTTTCGCGTGTATTCTGGCAATGATTTTATATTTTAATAATTTATATTTTGCGTGTATTTTTACGAGGATTTTAGATTAGAATTTTATTTTCTATTTTATTTTTCGCGTGTATTTTTGCGAGGATTTTGAATTAGATTTTTTTTCTTTTTTTCGCGTGTATTTTGAAGAGGATTTTACTATTTTTATATTTTACATTTTTCGTGTTTTTTTGCGAGAATTTTACTTTTTTATATTAAATTTTTTTCGTGTATTTTTGCGATGATTTTACATTTCTCATACTTTATTTTCAAATATATTTTTTCAAGGATTTTAAATTTTTTATATTTTATTTTTTGCGTGTATTTTAGCGAGGATTTTACATTTTTTATATTTTATTTTTCGCATGTATTTTTGCGAGGATTTTGAATTAAATTTTTTTTCTTTTTTTCGCGTGTATTGTGTCGAGGATTTTACTTTTTCCATAATTTTATTTTTCGCGTGTTTTTGCAAATAATTTTAAATTGGAATTTTTAAACTTTTTTTCGCGTGTATTTTGGCAATGATTTTATATTCTAATAATTTATATTTTGCGTGTATTTTTGCGAAGATTTTAGATTGGAATTTTATTTTCTATTTTATTTTTCGCGAAAATTTTACCTTTTTATATTTTTTTGCGTGTATTTTTACGAGGATTTTAAATTAGAATTATTTTATTTTATTTTTCACGCGTTTTTTGGCAACGATTTTTTATTAGAATTTTTTTTATTTTTCGTGTGTATTTTTACAGCATTCTAAATTATAATTTTTTTTATTTGATTTTTCGCTTGTATTTTTTGAGGATTTTAAAATAAAATTTTGGATTATATTTTTCATATGTTGTATTGCAAGGATTTTAAATTGTAATTTATTTTATTTTAACCGTGTATTTTGTGAAGGATTTTGAATTAGAATTATTAATATTTTATTTTTCGCGTGTATTTTTGCGAGGATTTTAAATTGGAATATTTTTAATATTTTATTTTTCGCGTGTATTTTTTCAAGGATTTTAAATTTTTTATATTTTATTTTTTGCTGAACACGAATATCATAATAAATTTTTTATATTCTATTGTTCAAAAATTTTACAACTGTTTTTTCAAAAAATGTGCGGTTTGGGGCGAAACTATTCGCCCACTGATAACAGCAAAAACTACGAAACAGTGTATTTTTGTGTGCTTGTATTTAGGTTAGAATGCTAAGAAATTGAAAGAGAAAAACCAGAAACAAGCCTGCAATAAAGAAATTTATTTTTTATATTTTTTTCGTATTTTATCATTTATAGCTGCATGAATAGTTACGCCCCTCGTTTTTCGACATCAAAAAAAAATTCGTAAAATCGCTGTAGTTCGGAACAGAATCGAGTTACAGCAAAATAATACCTGGCAAAATTGTAGCTTAGAAGTCAAGTTTTTAAACGGTCCTACTCATTTTTATATTTTTTTCAACACATTTTCTAGACTCAAAATCCAAATAAGAATAGTAATGCCCCACCCTACCCTACTTAATATATATATATATATATATATGTATATATATTTGTGAAAGGACTAATTCCGGGACTTTTTTAAAAACACGTTTTTTTCACTCCAAATTATTTACACAACACATATAAATTAAAAAAATACAAAAAAAAAAATTTTTATGAATAATATTGGCAGGTACATTAAAAAAACGAAATATACATTACTTCAAGGACCCTGTTATACATTACATATATATAAAAGTTTTTCAATATTTAATAAATAAAAACCAATAAGACTGCGACTATGACCTTAGCATAATATGATAAAAGACATAATTTGATAAAACATACACAAAGTTGGTAAAAAAATTAATAAAATTGCTAAAATCTATATGTCAGTGAGTTTCGGGACTCGGAAATTTATGGAAAGATTGGTAATTTATCATTTTTCAGCGACAATGAAAGGAAAAAAAATTTTTAAAGCAAATTTTATTAACTTTATGCATGGAAAAGAATATTATTTGATAAATCAAACATTTCAATAATATTAACTTACCCATTTAAAAACAACTTTCATATTACGGTTAATGCAAGGACCTGTACTAACCTAAAATTAACAGAAAATATAATATAATCAACATTTAGGAATAAAATTAATTAACTCGTCTCGATATTAACAATAACTAAAAATAAAAAATGTCAAGTGAATTAAGATATGCTAGAATTTAATAACAATTCAAAGAAATATATAAGAAAAAATGTCAAGCTTTAGAATCAGAATAATACTAAACCAAATAGAATGTTAGCGGCAGGACAACTTTACGTCAAATAACGATAAGTACAAAGACTTCTTTTTCGAACAATTCATTTAACGTTGGAATAAAAATAGATAATAAAATAGAATTATCATTCCATTTTATCAGAAAAGATGTAATATTTAGAAATTAATTTTTTTATGTATTTCTTTAGTAAAATTAAAGAATAAATCCTTCACATTTAAAATTCGGGAATCAATTTTCAAAAGCATATTTTTTCGTAAATAATATGTCTACTAAAACAATATTCCATCAATCAAAAACAGAATTTATACAATAATAAAAAGAATCATAGGTTATTAATTCAATATGTGCACATTACTAGGTTAACTTTATACTACATATTTGTATAGAACGCTTAATTCAAAGACAATTTAAGTCACCCATCGTCTTCTTCAGGGACATTCATTTTAGAGGAATGCATTGTGCCAGGACTTTTAACGTGTGTTAAACTTGTTTATTTAAATTTTGTAAGTTACGTTTCAAATACAATGGGAAATTTAATTTGTTATAGGTTCATGTAAAAAAGTATATTAGTTGTGTATATCTATGCACATCTATTAAGTCTTTTTATTAAAATATAGAATAAATTGTAGTCAAGTTATTCCATCTGTCATAAAAGTCAAATACTTGAAAAAACAAAAAAATATAATTTTTACATTTTACACAGCATATTTACAAATTCAGAAACTTACGGAAACTCAAAGAGGTGCAGAAAAATTTAAAAACAAAAAAAATTGCATAGCTGTTGTTTTAATGAAAACTCACGACTTTTTATGCTTGCAACTTATTTGATCGACTGCATAAAACAGTTTATTGTTCAAAGAATAAGCACAATATGAAATTAATGCAATAATTAGATTATGCTTACACGTTTATTAAATACAAATAATTTAAAATATTAATAACATTTGAATTTTGTTTTATTGCATACGAAAACACGGTGGTCCTCGAGTAATTTCAACTTCGACTTTCTTCTACCTCTGATTTTCTTTTTGGGAATGTTAGGGGACTACTTCAGGATCATTTTGCAAAAAAAATTAAAATCAAAGACTGAGCACTTTTTTTAATCTTGATTTTTCGATTTTTTTATACTTTTTTTAAGAAAAGTCGTATTAACTTTCTACTTATTCATTATATTGCTTCCTCATATAAAGTAATACCAAAATTTTTCAAGTTCTTTAATTTTGGAGAGTTTTTTTAGACGCATCTTTTCAGCCCTCAATGAACATTTTTCGTCCATATTCACCGGAGATATTAAACTTTCAAAAATATAAAATTTGAGAAAATTAGACTTTTTTGAAAACTTTGTTGAAAAATGTAGAAGTAACTTTGAAAATATCGTTACCAACTTGTAGAGCATTAAAAAACGCTTCGATGGACCTATTTTTGAAGCTAATTCGATCATAAATTTTGAAATTATTGGTATTTTAAAAACCAAAAATTGTGGGAATTGACATTTTCTCAAATTTTTGTTTGGAAACTTTTCTTGAACTATGAAACTATTATAACTATCTTGTAGAGTATTTGAAAATACATTGATTGATCAGAGATTTAATCACTTTTCCATATTTATAAAAAATTATTCATATATTTCTATTATTATTATCTCTATGAGGAATCAAGGTGTTCAAGAAATGAGCACCAAAATTATAACAAAAATGTATAACTCGGCAGCGGTTTTATTATATTTGTGTTCTTAGAAGTAGGTATATATAACACAAAATAAAGAAAACCATATAATTTTTAACCATTATGGGACTGAGGAAAAAAATACCTTCTATGGACTGACGAGGTACCCGGGTACCTATGTTTAATTTGACGATTTCTTATGGATATTATTATTTAAGTATAGTAACTGAATTACATATTTTATAAACAATTTATGTGCAGTACTATAAAAATGGTTTATTGAAATTTGTAATAATTTTTTAATAGAAATTTCAACATCTATTTGCCTGAAATGTATAGAGGTACCCGGGTAACTTGTTCGGCCTTTATGGGTGAAGAAAATTTGTTTATTATTTCCGAATAATTAAATAAAAAAGTTACATTATAAGTTATATAAAAACATTTTGTATGGATAGATTTTAGATGCCAAAAAACCCTAGGTCGATACGATTTCAAAAAATATGAAAAAATTCAATTTTAAAATGCAAAAGGTACCCTGGTACCTCATCAGTCCCATAAAGGTTAAAAGTTTAATATCTCCGGTTAATATGGACGAAAAATGTTCAATGAAGGCTCAAAAGATGCGCCAAAAAAACTCTACAAAATTAGAGAAAAACATTTATAGGTGTCCTAATATTTTTTTAAAGTTATGGGCAAAAAACCATTTTTTGAAAAATTAAAATTAAATAAAATATAGTTAAACTTTATTAATCTATCTCAAAGTACTTTCATTTTATGTCCGCAGGTGAGACCTACAATTTAAAAAAACTTTATCCCTAAAGCTCTTCGTGATCTCGAGATATTTATGAAAAAGTGATGTATACACACACACAGGGAATGACATTTTTTTAAAATGTCATTTTTGAAATTCTGAGGTCAAATAACATAAAGATATGTCAAAAAATCGAACTTGAAAATCTTTAGTATTACAATACTTCCTCTATGAGGAAGCAAAAATGATATTAATTTGATTTAAACGTATTTTTTGTCATTTATGTTTTCTGAAAATGTTTCTTATATCCATTTATATTATTTTTAATTAATAAATATAATTTTTTTGAAATCAAATTTACATAATTTTATTTATTTCGTCTTATATGAACTTCTCAGAAAACAAATATAATAACAATGAATAAGAGGAGAGTTAATACGATTTTTCTTTGAAAAAAAATTTTAAAAAAATCGAAAAATCAAGATTAAAAAAAGTGCTCAGTCTGCGATTTTAATTTTTCTTGCAAAATGATACTGAAGTAGTACCCTAATATTCCCAAAAAAAATCAGAGGTAGAAGAAAGTCGAAGTTGAAATTACTCGAGGACCACCGTGAAAAGTCATTTAACAAAACTAAGTAAAAAAAGTACTTGTGTCATTTAAAACAAGTTATATTTCAAGTATAAATTTAGTCAACTGCATGATAACTTTTAAACATCGCTATATACTTGACCATAATACTATGTTAACTTTAAACAAAAATTTTGCAAGTGGTATACGAATCAACATTCTGCTATCTGTAGAAAATAATTTTCAGCGGTTATTTTTTGGTTCCTTCTGGATAAGTATAGCAAACAATTACACGAATTACTTTTCGATCTATTCTTTGTATGGAAAAACAATCAAATACTCATTCATTAATTTTCAAACTTAAATTACTGTAATAAACTTCTTAAATGAATTTCTACAAGGGAAGATATTATATTTGTATAGAACGCTTAATTCAGAGACAATTTAAGTTACCCATCGTCTTCTTCAGGGACATTCATTTCAGAGGAATGCATTGTGCCAGGACTTTTAACGTGTGTTAAACTTGTTTATATAAATTTTGTAAGTTACGTTTCAAATACAATGGGAAATTTAATTTGTTATAGGTTCATGTATAAAAGTATATTAGTTGTGTATATCTATGCACATCTATTAAGTCTTTTTATTAAAATATAGAATAAAATGTAGTCAAGTTATTCCATCTGACATAAGAGTCACAAATGTTTGCAACTAACTAAATTAATGAAATAATTAGAATAGGCTTAGATGTTTGTTAAATGCATATAATTTAAAATATTAATAACATTTGAATTTTGTTTTATTGCATACGAAAAGTCATTTAACAAAACTAAGTAAAAGAAGTACTTGTTATATCTCAAGTATAAATTTAATCAACTGCATGATAACTTTTATACATCGCTATATACTTGAGCATAATACTATGTTAACTTTAAACAAAAATTTTGCAAGTGGTATACGAATCAACATTCTGTTATCTGTAGAAAATAATTTTCAGCGGTTATTTTTTGGTTCCTTCTGGATAAGTAGCAAACAATTACACGAATTACTTTTCGATCTATTCTTTGTATGGAAAAACCATCAAATGCTCATTCATTAATTTTCAAACTTAAATTACTGTTAATAAACTTCTTAAATGAATTTCTACAAGGAAAGATATTATATTTGTATAGAACGCTTAATTCAGAGACAATTTAAGTTACCCATCGTCTTCTTCAGGGACATTCATTTCAGAGGAATGCATTGTGCCAGGACTTTTAACGTGTGTTAAACTTGTTTATTTATATTTTGTAAGTTACGTTTCAAATACAATGGGAAATTAAATTTGTTATAGGTTCATGTAAAAAAGTATATTAGTTGTGTATATCTATGCACATCTATTAAGTCTTTTTATTAAAATATAGAATAAAATGTAGTCAAGTTATTCCATCTGACATAAAAGTCAAATGTTTGCAACTATTAAAAATATAATTTTAACATTTTACACAGCAGATTTTAAAATTCAGACACTCAAAGATATGCAGATAAATTTAAATAAAAAACATTGCACAGCTGTTGCTTCAATGAAAACTCAAGACGATTTATTCTTGCAACATATTTCTGCGACTGCATAGAACAGTTTATTGTTCAAAGGATAAGCACAATATAAAATTAATGCAATAATTAGAATAGGCTTAGATGTTTATTAAATGCATATAATTTAAAATATTAATAACATTTGAATTTTGTTTTATTGCATACGAAAAGTCATTTAACAAAACTAAGTAAAAGAAGTACTTGTTATATTTCAAGTATAAATTTAGTCAACTGCATGATAACTTTTAAACATCGCTATATACTTGACCATAATACTATGTTAACTTTAAACAAAAATTTTGCAAGTGGTATACGAATCAACATTCTGTTATCTGTAGAAAATAATTTTCAGCGGTTATTTTTTGGTTCCTTCTGGATAAGTATAGCAAACAATTACACGAATTACTTTTCGATCTATTCTTTGTATGGAAAAACAATCAAATACTCATTCATTAATTTTCAAACTTAAATTACTGTAATAAACTTCTTAAATGAATTTCTACAAGGGAAGATATTATATTTGTATAGAACGCTTAATTCAGAGACAATTTAAGTTACCCATCGTCTTCTTCAGGGACATTCATTTCAGAGGAATGCATTGTGCCAGGACTTTTAACGTGTGTTAAACTTGTTTATTTAAATTTTGTAAGTTACGTTTCAAATACAATTGGAAATTTAATTTGTAATAGGTTCATGAAAAAAAGGATATTAGTTGTGTATATCTATGCACATCTATTAAGTCTTTTTATTAAAATATAGAATAAAATGTAGTCAAGTTATTCCATCTGACATAAGAGTCACAAATGTTTGCAACTAACTAAATTAATGCAATAATTAGAATAGGCTTAGATGTTTATTAAATGCATATAATTTAAATTATATTAATAACATTTGAATTTTGTTTTATTGCATGCGAAAAGTCATTTAACAAAACTAAGTAAAAGAAGTACTTGTTATATCTCAAGTATAAATTTAATCAACTGCATGATAACTTTTAAACATCGCTATATACTTGAGCATAATACTATGTTAACTTTAAACAAAAATTTTGCAAGCGGTATACGAATCAACATTCTGTTATCTGTAGAAAATAATTTTCAGCGGTTATTTTTTGGTTCCTTCTAGATAAGTAGCAAACAATTACACGAATTACTTTTCGATCTATTCTTTGTATGGAAAAACAATCAAATACTCATTCATTAATTTTCAAACTTAAATTACTGTAATAAACTTCTTAAATGAATTTCTACAAGGGAAGAGATTATATTTGTATAGAACGCTTAATTCAGAGACAATTTAAGTTACCCATCGTCTTCTTCAGGGACATTCATTTCAGAGGAATGCATTGTGCCAGAACTTTTAACGTGTGTTAAACTTGTTTATTTAAATTTTGTAAGTTACGTTTCAAATACAATGGGAAATTTAATTTGTTATAGGTTCATGTAAAAAAGTATATTAGTTGTGTATATCTATGCACATCTAATAAGTCTTTTTATTAAAATATAGAATAAAATGTAGTCAAGTTATTCCATCTGACATAAGAGTCACAAATGTTTGCAACTAACTAAATTAATGCAATAATTAGAATAGGCTTAGATGTTTATTAAATGCATATAATTTAAATTATATTAATAACATTTGAATTTTGTTTTATTGCATACGAAAAGTCATTTAACAAAACTAAGTAAAAGAAGTACTTGTTATATCTCAAGTATAAATTTAATCAACTGCATGATAACTTTTAAACATCGCTATATACTTGAGCATAATACTATGATAACTTTAAACAAAAATTTTGCAAGTGGTATAAGAATCAACATTCTGTTATCTGTAGAAAATAATTTTCAGCGGTTATTTTTTGGTTCCTTCTGGATAAGTATAGCAAACAATTACACGAATTACTTTTCGATCTATTCCTTGTATGGAAAAACCATCAAATGCTCATTCATTAATTTTCAAACTTAAATTACTGTTAATAAACTTCTTAAATGAATTTTTACAAGGAAAGATATTATATTTGTATAGAACGCTTAATTCAAAGACAATTTAAGTCACCCATCGTCTTCTTCAGGGACATTCATTTTAGAGGAATGCATTGTGCCAGGACTTTTAACGTGTGTTAAACTTGTTTATTTAAATTTTGTAAGTTACGTTTCAAATACAATGGGAAATTTAATTTGTTATAGGTTCATGTAAAAAAGTATATTAGTTGTGTATATCTATGCACATCTATTAAGTCTTTTTATTAAAATATAGAATAAATTGTAGTCAAGTTATTCCATCTGTCATAAAAGTCAAATACTTGAAAAAACAAAAAAATATAATTTTTACATTTTACACAGCATATTTACAAATTCAGAAACTTACGGAAACTCAAAGAGGTGCAGAAAAATTTAAAAACAAAAAAAATTGCATAGCTGTTGTTTTAATGAAAACTCACGACTTTTTATGCTTGCAACTTATTTGATCGACTGCATAAAACAGTTTATTGTTCAAAGAATAAGCACAATATGAAATTAATGCAATAATTAGATTATGCTTACACGTTTATTAAATACAAATAATTTAAAATATTAATAACATTTGAATTTTGTTTTATTGCATACGAAAACACGGTGGTCCTCGAGTAATTTCAACTTCGACTTTCTTCTACCTCTGATTTTCTTTTTGGGAATGTTAGGGGACTACTTCAGGATCATTTTGCAAAAAAAATTAAAATCAAAGACTGAGCACTTTTTTTAATCTTGATTTTTCGATTTTTTTATACTTTTTTTAAGAAAAGTCGTATTAACTTTCTACTTATTCATTATATTGCTTCCTCATATAAAGTAATACCAAAATTTTTCAAGTTCTTTAATTTTGGAGAGTTTTTTTAGACGCATCTTTTCAGCCCTCAATGAACATTTTTCGTCCATATTCACCGGAGATATTAAACTTTCAAAAATATAAAATTTGAGAAAATTAGACTTTTTTGAAAACTTTGTTGAAAAATGTAGAAGTAACTTTGAAAATATCGTTACCAACTTGTAGAGCATTAAAAAACGCTTCGATGGACCTATTTTTGAAGCTAATTCGATCATAAATTTTGAAATTATTGGTATTTTAAAAACCAAAAATTGTGGGAATTGACATTTTCTCAAATTTTTGTTTGGAAACTTTTCTTGAACTATGAAACTATTATAACTATCTTGTAGAGTATTTGAAAATACATTGATTGATCAGAGATTTAATCACTTTTCCATATTTATAAAAAATTATTCATATATTTCTATTATTATTATCTCTATGAGGAATCAAGGTGTTCAAGAAATGAGCACCAAAATTATAACAAAAATGTATAACTCGGCAGCGGTTTTATTATATTTGTGTTCTTAGAAGTAGGTATATATAACACAAAATAAAGAAAACCATATAATTTTTAACCATTATGGGACTGAGGAAAAAAATACCTTCTATGGACTGACGAGGTACCCGGGTACCTATGTTTAATTTGACGATTTCTTATGGATATTATTATTTAAGTATAGTAACTGAATTACATATTTTATAAACAATTTATGTGCAGTACTATAAAAATGGTTTATTGAAATTTGTAATAATTTTTTAATAGAAATTTCAACATCTATTTGCCTGAAATGTATAGAGGTACCCGGGTAACTTGTTCGGCCTTTATGGGTGAAGAAAATTTGTTTATTATTTCCGAATAATTAAATAAAAAAGTTACATTATAAGTTATATAAAAACATTTTGTATGGATAGATTTTAGATGCCAAAAAACCCTAGGTCGATACGATTTCAAAAAATATGAAAAAATTCAATTTTAAAATGCAAAAGGTACCCTGGTACCTCATCAGTCCCATAAAGGTTAAAAGTTTAATATCTCCGGTTAATATGGACGAAAAATGTTCAATGAAGGCTCAAAAGATGCGCCAAAAAAACTCTACAAAATTAGAGAAAAACATTTATAGGTGTCCTAATATTTTTTTAAAGTTATGGGCAAAAAACCATTTTTTGAAAAATTAAAATTAAATAAAATATAGTTAAACTTTATTAATCTATCTCAAAGTACTTTCATTTTATGTCCGCAGGTGAGACCTACAATTTAAAAAAACTTTATCCCTAAAGCTCTTCGTGATCTCGAGATATTTATGAAAAAGTGATGTATACACACACACAGGGAATGACATTTTTTTAAAATGTCATTTTTGAAATTCTGAGGTCAAATAACATAAAGATATGTCAAAAAATCGAACTTGAAAATCTTTAGTATTACAATACTTCCTCTATGAGGAAGCAAAAATGATATTAATTTGATTTAAACGTATTTTTTGTCATTTATGTTTTCTGAAAATGTTTCTTATATCCATTTATATTATTTTTAATTAATAAATATAATTTTTTTGAAATCAAATTTACATAATTTTATTTATTTCGTCTTATATGAACTTCTCAGAAAACAAATATAATAACAATGAATAAGAGGAGAGTTAATACGATTTTTCTTTGAAAAAAAATTTTAAAAAAATCGAAAAATCAAGATTAAAAAAAGTGCTCAGTCTGCGATTTTAATTTTTCTTGCAAAATGATACTGAAGTAGTACCCTAATATTCCCAAAAAAAATCAGAGGTAGAAGAAAGTCGAAGTTGAAATTACTCGAGGACCACCGTGAAAAGTCATTTAACAAAACTAAGTAAAAAAAGTACTTGTGTCATTTAAAACAAGTTATATTTCAAGTATAAATTTAGTCAACTGCATGATAACTTTTAAACATCGCTATATACTTGACCATAATACTATGTTAACTTTAAACAAAAATTTTGCAAGTGGTATACGAATCAACATTCTGCTATCTGTAGAAAATAATTTTCAGCGGTTATTTTTTGGTTCCTTCTGGATAAGTATAGCAAACAATTACACGAATTACTTTTCGATCTATTCTTTGTATGGAAAAACAATCAAATACTCATTCATTAATTTTCAAACTTAAATTACTGTAATAAACTTCTTAAATGAATTTCTACAAGGGAAGATATTATATTTGTATAGAACGCTTAATTCAGAGACAATTTAAGTTACCCATCGTCTTCTTCAGGGACATTCATTTCAGAGGAATGCATTGTGCCAGGACTTTTAACGTGTGTTAAACTTGTTTATATAAATTTTGTAAGTTACGTTTCAAATACAATGGGAAATTTAATTTGTTATAGGTTCATGTATAAAAGTATATTAGTTGTGTATATCTATGCACATCTATTAAGTCTTTTTATTAAAATATAGAATAAAATGTAGTCAAGTTATTCCATCTGACATAAGAGTCACAAATGTTTGCAACTAACTAAATTAATGAAATAATTAGAATAGGCTTAGATGTTTGTTAAATGCATATAATTTAAAATATTAATAACATTTGAATTTTGTTTTATTGCATACGAAAAGTCATTTAACAAAACTAAGTAAAAGAAGTACTTGTTATATCTCAAGTATAAATTTAATCAACTGCATGATAACTTTTATACATCGCTATATACTTGAGCATAATACTATGTTAACTTTAAACAAAAATTTTGCAAGTGGTATACGAATCAACATTCTGTTATCTGTAGAAAATAATTTTCAGCGGTTATTTTTTGGTTCCTTCTGGATAAGTAGCAAACAATTACACGAATTACTTTTCGATCTATTCTTTGTATGGAAAAACCATCAAATGCTCATTCATTAATTTTCAAACTTAAATTACTGTTAATAAACTTCTTAAATGAATTTCTACAAGGAAAGATATTATATTTGTATAGAACGCTTAATTCAGAGACAATTTAAGTTACCCATCGTCTTCTTCAGGGACATTCATTTCAGAGGAATGCATTGTGCCAGGACTTTTAACGTGTGTTAAACTTGTTTATTTATATTTTGTAAGTTACGTTTCAAATACAATGGGAAATTAAATTTGTTATAGGTTCATGTAAAAAAGTATATTAGTTGTGTATATCTATGCACATCTATTAAGTCTTTTTATTAAAATATAGAATAAAATGTAGTCAAGTTATTCCATCTGACATAAAAGTCAAATGTTTGCAACTATTAAAAATATAATTTTAACATTTTACACAGCAGATTTTAAAATTCAGACACTCAAAGATATGCAGATAAATTTAAATAAAAAACATTGCACAGCTGTTGCTTCAATGAAAACTCAAGACGATTTATTCTTGCAACATATTTCTGCGACTGCATAGAACAGTTTATTGTTCAAAGGATAAGCACAATATAAAATTAATGCAATAATTAGAATAGGCTTAGATGTTTATTAAATGCATATAATTTAAAATATTAATAACATTTGAATTTTGTTTTATTGCATACGAAAAGTCATTTAACAAAACTAAGTAAAAGAAGTACTTGTTATATTTCAAGTATAAATTTAGTCAACTGCATGATAACTTTTAAACATCGCTATATACTTGACCATAATACTATGTTAACTTTAAACAAAAATTTTGCAAGTGGTATACGAATCAACATTCTGTTATCTGTAGAAAATAATTTTCAGCGGTTATTTTTTGGTTCCTTCTGGATAAGTATAGCAAACAATTACACGAATTACTTTTCGATCTATTCTTTGTATGGAAAAACAATCAAATACTCATTCATTAATTTTCAAACTTAAATTACTGTAATAAACTTCTTAAATGAATTTCTACAAGGGAAGATATTATATTTGTATAGAACGCTTAATTCAGAGACAATTTAAGTTACCCATCGTCTTCTTCAGGGACATTCATTTCAGAGGAATGCATTGTGCCAGGACTTTTAACGTGTGTTAAACTTGTTTATTTAAATTTTGTAAGTTACGTTTCAAATACAATTGGAAATTTAATTTGTAATAGGTTCATGAAAAAAAGGATATTAGTTGTGTATATCTATGCACATCTATTAAGTCTTTTTATTAAAATATAGAATAAAATGTAGTCAAGTTATTCCATCTGACATAAGAGTCACAAATGTTTGCAACTAACTAAATTAATGCAATAATTAGAATAGGCTTAGATGTTTATTAAATGCATATAATTTAAATTATATTAATAACATTTGAATTTTGTTTTATTGCATGCGAAAAGTCATTTAACAAAACTAAGTAAAAGAAGTACTTGTTATATCTCAAGTATAAATTTAATCAACTGCATGATAACTTTTAAACATCGCTATATACTTGAGCATAATACTATGTTAACTTTAAACAAAAATTTTGCAAGCGGTATACGAATCAACATTCTGTTATCTGTAGAAAATAATTTTCAGCGGTTATTTTTTGGTTCCTTCTAGATAAGTAGCAAACAATTACACGAATTACTTTTCGATCTATTCTTTGTATGGAAAAACAATCAAATACTCATTCATTAATTTTCAAACTTAAATTACTGTAATAAACTTCTTAAATGAATTTCTACAAGGGAAGAGATTATATTTGTATAGAACGCTTAATTCAGAGACAATTTAAGTTACCCATCGTCTTCTTCAGGGACATTCATTTCAGAGGAATGCATTGTGCCAGAACTTTTAACGTGTGTTAAACTTGTTTATTTAAATTTTGTAAGTTACGTTTCAAATACAATGGGAAATTTAATTTGTTATAGGTTCATGTAAAAAAGTATATTAGTTGTGTATATCTATGCACATCTAATAAGTCTTTTTATTAAAATATAGAATAAAATGTAGTCAAGTTATTCCATCTGACATAAGAGTCACAAATGTTTGCAACTAACTAAATTAATGCAATAATTAGAATAGGCTTAGATGTTTATTAAATGCATATAATTTAAATTATATTAATAACATTTGAATTTTGTTTTATTGCATACGAAAAGTCATTTAACAAAACTAAGTAAAAGAAGTACTTGTTATATCTCAAGTATAAATTTAATCAACTGCATGATAACTTTTAAACATCGCTATATACTTGAGCATAATACTATGATAACTTTAAACAAAAATTTTGCAAGTGGTATAAGAATCAACATTCTGTTATCTGTAGAAAATAATTTTCAGCGGTTATTTTTTGGTTCCTTCTGGATAAGTATAGCAAACAATTACACGAATTACTTTTCGATCTATTCCTTGTATGGAAAAACCATCAAATGCTCATTCATTAATTTTCAAACTTAAATTACTGTTAATAAACTTCTTAAATGAATTTTTACAAGGAAAGATATTATATTTGTATAGAACGCTTAATTCAGAGACAATTTAAGTTACCCATCGTCTTCTTCAGGGACATTCATTTCAGAGGAATGCATTGTGCCAGAACTTTTAACGTGTGTTAAACTTGTTTATTTAAATTTTGTAAGTTACGTTTCAAATACAATGGGAAATTTAATTTGTTATAGGTTCATGTAAAAAAGTATATTAGTTGTGTATATCTATGCACATCTAATAAGTCTTTTTATTAAAATATAGAATAAAATGTAGTCAAGTTATTCCATCTGACATAAGAGTCACAAATGTTTGCAACTAACTAAATTAATGCAATAATTAGAATAGGCTTAGATGTTTATTAAATGCATATAATTTAAATTATATTAATAACATTTGAATTTTGTTTTATTGCATACGAAAAGTCATTTAACAAAACTAAGTAAAAGAAGTACTTGTTATATCTCAAGTATAAATTTAATCAACTGCATGATAACTTTTAAACATCGCTATATACTTGAGCATAATACTATGATAACTTTAAACAAAAATTTTGCAAGTGGTATAAGAATCAACATTCTGTTATCTGTAGAAAATAATTTTCAGCGGTTATTTTTTGGTTCCTTCTGGATAAGTATAGCAAACAATTACACGAATTACTTTTCGATCTATTCCTTGTATGGAAAAACCATCAAATGCTCATTCATTAATTTTCAAACTTAAATTACTGTTAATAAACTTCTTAAATGAATTTTTACAAGGAAAGATATTATATTTGTATAGAACGCTTAATTCAGAGACAATTTAAGTTACCCATCGTCTTCTTCAGGGACATTCATTTCAGAGGAATGCATTGTGCCAGAACTTTTAACGTGTGTTAAACTTGTTTATTTAAATTTTGTAAGTTACGTTTCAAATACAATGGGAAATTTAATTTGTTATAGGTTCATGTAAAAAAGTATATTAGTTGTGTATATCTATGCACATCTAATAAGTCTTTTTATTAAAATATAGAATAAAATGTAGTCAAGTTATTCCATCTGACATAAGAGTCACAAATGTTTGCAACTAACTAAATTAATGCAATAATTAGAATAGGCTTAGATGTTTATTAAATGCATATAATTTAAAATATTAATAACATTTGAATTTTGTTTTATTGCATACGAAAAGTCATTTAACAAAACTAAGTAAAAGAAGTACTTGTTATATCTATCTCAAGTATAAATTTAATCAACTGCATGATAACTTTTAAACATCGCTATATACTTGAGCATAATACTATGTTAACTTTAAACAAAAATTTTGCAAGTGGTATACGAATCAACATTCTGTTATCTGTAGAAAATAATTTTCAGCGGTTATTTTTTGGTTCCTTCTGGATAAGTATAGCAAACAATTACACGAATTACTTTTCGATCTATTCTTTGTATGGAAAAACAATCAAATGCTCATTCATTAATTTTCAAACTTAAATTACTGTAATAAACTTCTTAAATGAATTTCTACAAGGGAAGATATTATATTTGTATAGAACGCTTAATTCAGAGACAATTTAAGTTACCCATCGTCTTCTTCAGGGACATTCATTTCAGAGGAATGCATTGTGCCAGGACTTTTAACGTGTGTTAAACTTGTTTATTTAAATTTTGTAAGTTACGTTTCAAATACAATGGGAAATTTAATTTGTTATAGGTTCATGTAAAAAATTATATTAGTTGTGTATATCTATGCACATATATTAAGTCTTTTTATTAAAATATAGAATAAAATGTAGTCAAGTTATTCGATCTGACATAAGAGTCAAATGTTTGCAACTATTAAAAATATAATTTTTACAATTTACGCAGCATATTTAAAAATTCAGACACTCAAAGATATGCAGAAAAATTTAAATAAAAAAAATTGCACAGCTGTTGCTTTAATGAAAACTCAAGACGATTTATGCTTGCAACATATTTCTGCGACTGCATAAAACAGTTTATTGTTCAAAGGATGAACGCAATCAACTGATTTGGCTCATTCTTTTTATGTGGGATAAAGAATCAAAAATGAAAGAATTCTGTCAAGTTTATGTAAATATTTTTGATCCTTTTATAGAATTTAAGCTAGGAAAACCGAAAAAATATCGATTTTTCGAGATTTTGACAAACTTGGAGCGTAAACTCCTAAATGGATTTCTAAAATATGAATAATTAGGTTAAAATCTCGATATACATTTCGGGAAATTTTAATACACTTCGTATTTTTTGAAAAATTTGTATTTTTCTCAAAAAATTGAATATTTTGACATTTAGACAAACGCATAGAGCAAACTTCTAATCGGATGAGTAAAATATTCTATAATTTCACTGATTGGGTTAAAATCTTGATATATATTGCAGGACATTTTAATACACTTTGTAATTTTTAAAATATTTGGATTTTTCTAAAAAATTTTAATTTTTTGACATTTAGACAAACGCAGAGACTAAACTTCTAAATGTATTAAAATTTCCTGCAATACATATCAAGATTCTACCCTAATCAGTAATATTCTACAATATTTAACAAATCTGTTTAGTAGCTTAGTCTCTACGTTTGTCTAAATGTCGAAAAATTCATTTTTTTAAAAATAAAAATCCAAATATTTCAAAAAATACAAAGTCTATTAATATTTCCTGCAATATAGTATCGAGATTCTAATCCAATCAAAAATATTCTAGAATATTTTACATATCCGTTTAGAAGTTTAGTCTCTGCATTTGTCTAAATGTCAAAAAATTTTATTTTTTTTAGAAAAATCCAAATATTAAAATATTTATATTTTTCTCTAAAAAAATGGATTTGACATCTAGGCAAACGTAGAGCCGGAACTACTAAACAGATTTATAATATACACTAGAATTTTATTAATAATGCAAAAAGTATTTCAATACCAACAAAAACATCTTTGATGCAAAAATTTCCGCCAAGCAAAAATTTTGCAAATGTCCAAATAATTTTGTGAAATAAAAGTTTACCAAGTAAAATTTATAACGAAAGTTTTTGTACTCAATTGTAACAAATATAGAATTTAATTCAATGATTAACATAATCAGCTAATGAAATCCAATTATTCGTCTTAATATAAAATTTATATTTGAAGCAATATTAAGATCTTGGCGTCAATAATGTTTCTAACTTGTAAATAATGAAAGTATTGAAGCCAAGATAAAAAAATTGCTTCAAATAGAAATTTTTTATTACGCCGAATAATTGGATTTCATTAGCTGATTATGTTAATCATTAAATTAAATTCTATATTTGTTACAATTGAATACAAAAACTTTCGTTTCAAATTTTACTCGGTAAACTTTTATTTTACAAAATTATTTGGACATTTGCAAAATTTTTGATTGTCGGAAATTTTTACATCAAAGATGTTTTTGTTGATATATGAAATTAATGCAAAAATTAGAAACAGAAATGTTTATTAAATGCATATAATTAAAAAATATTAATAACATTTGAATTTGGTTTTATTGCACACGAAAAGTCCTTTAACAAAACTAAATAGTTTTTTGGTTCCTTCTGGATAAGTAGAAAACAATTACGCGAATTACATTTCGATCTATTCTTTGTATGGAAAAACATTCAAATGCTCATTCATTAATTTTCAAACTTAGATTACTGTTAATAAACTTCTTAAATGAAGTTCTACAAGGAAAGATATTATATTTGTATAGAACGCTTGATTCAGAGACAATTTAAGTTACCCATCGTCTTCTTCAGGGACATTCATTTCAGAGGAATGCATTGTGCCAGGACTTTTGACGTGTGTTAAACCTGTTTAACTGTTTAAGTTACGTTGCATATACAATTGCAAATTTAATTTGTAATAGGTTCATTTAAAAAAATATATTAGTTGTGTATGTGTGCACATATTAAAAATATAATTTTTACATTTTACACAGCATATTTGGAGATTTAGACATTCATGAAAACTTATAAAGAGATATAAAAAATTGAGTAAGACTTTCTGAAGTGTACCAATAGTTTTTTAAGCCTGTTCCTAATGAGATAATTAAATTTTCTTTATAGCATTTTATTCTAGGTAGTATTTGAAAATATTACAAAAAAAATTTTAGGACCCGCATTTTATTTACATATTACAGCTATTTTTAATACGCGCTGTAATAAATACATGGTGGTGGCAGTTTCGCGGGCGGTCGCACTGCCGCGTTAGATTCGTTGAATTTGTTTAAATTTGTTTGTTAAGTGTCATTTAAAAGCATTTAAAATATAATTTTGAAAATTTTAAATAAAACTAAATTCAAAATGGCGGATTCAATATGGCGTTTAACAAGAATAGCTGTAATTTTTAAAAAAATGCGGGCCCTAAAATTTTTTTTGGTAATACTTTTAAATTATACCTAGAACAAAATCCTAGAAAGAAAATTTATTTATCTCATTAAGAACAGGCTTAAATTTTAATTTGTTTATAATAATATTTTATAATTTAAACAAGACGCATGATATTTGAAAAGTTAGAATTGGAATTTTAAAATGTAAGATTTTTTAAAGAACTTGTCCAATTTTTAACGAATTCTATCCATTAGTTTTCAAGTAATTCTTTTTTTAAATAGGTGTTATAAAATTAAGTTGATAATAACTTTTAAAGAAAGAACTTTTTAAAAAAAACTATTTGCGAGTGTTGTTTTTATTATTAGGGGAGAGTCCTACAGTACCGTCACCTTAAGGTTTATTTAAAATAAGAAAAAAACAGCTTATCTTGCATTTTAAAAACTTATTGATATGTTTTTAGAACGTAATAAGCTATCAATAAAAAAAATATAATACCATTTTGTTGAGTAATAATTAATTTAAACAATAGAATTTTAAAAGACTCAAAAAGCAGTCTTTAAAAATTTGGCTTCCAGTACCGGCTAGTATAAATGTTGGCAGTTAAACAAAAGTCAATAATCGCAAATATTGGTTTGAAAGCTCCGATATGCCGTGACAAGCTTCATGAACAATTCCCACATTGTATTCAAACTTCTTCATGAGATTAAAAGACAACTTGTCTTTTCCTAATCTGCAGCTTGACGTGCACTCATTACAATTTTTAACAACTTTTTTTTACAGCTTTCTGCATATTGTCAGAATCCCGGGTGCCTTTTTCTTTCTTCGTCTCTTCATCATTTTCATTGATTGTCATCATAAAAGCAATAAAATATGGTTAGTAGTTAACTATTGACAGTGTCCGGTACTGTAGAAAACGAATTTTATTGTTATTTATAATAATAAAAAAAAACAAACGAGTAAAGGGTAACCAAAACATATTTTTCTAAAAGCCACATAAATTATCAATAAATTCCAGGTTTTACTTAATTATAATTCGTCCGCAAACTTTAGAAATTATACAAGAAACATTAGTTGTGTTAGTTGCGTTTCCGACGCAAATCAGTAATCTTTCCACAGACAGTTGTCAGGCCGAGGCAGATTATCCACGAGAGGGGTAAATGTTCGTGATAAAATATTAAATAAAAAGCGCATTCAATATCGGCGTCATTTGCTATTGTTTCTTAGAAATAGCAACTGGCCGGTACTGGATGCCGGCCGGTACTGTAGGACTTTCCCCTATTTACTTTTAAAATATTGAGTTTAAATAAATTTAAATAACCTTTCGAAATAAAATCTTATTCTTTGCATCAAGACGAATCGATTGGTATATATATACAAAGTATAAATTGTATGAGAATTTATAGAGTTAATCACAATTAACGCCTTTAAGCTGAGTCCAGAATGAGGCAGGGTGCGCATCGATGTTCATTGCTATAGAGATACTGAAGCATGCTGTAGTATCTCTATAGCTATGAACATCGATGCGCACCCTGCCTCATTCTGGACTCAGCTTTACTGTCACTGGGCTCTATATAGAGCCATAAAAATGTCGTGCCCTGTATGTCCATGAGCTCTATGGGGCCATAAAAAAAAGACATTTAAAAGTTAACGAATTTGTCTAAAAATGCTTACTCGGGGGTTTTCGAGGTCACTGAATCCAAATCCGTTGTCGAAAATTCAAAATTCGAAATGTCGGCTTCAAAATGGCGCCCAAAAAAAATGTTTAAGTTAATTTCTAGTTTATAAACGCAGATGAAGGTTGTACTTGCCTGTCCGTTGTAAAAAAGAAAAAACAATTATGGTGAAGAAATGTTTTTCTATGTTTTATTAACTTCAAGTAAAAAATTAGTATTATCATGAAAATAGAAAAAAGGATAGAAAATTTTATTTACATAAATCCATCTTTACAAATTTTGTAATGATCCATTGATGTCTCGTAAATTTATCGAGGACAATTCTACAACTGCCTTACGAAGTTGTATCGCGTATCTTCTATCTCCCATATTGATAATTGAACCCCTGGATCGTAGAAGGGCATGTAAATTTTTTTTTGCTAAAATCAAAGTCCTTCTAAACACTCAAAACTTCGGTTTTGTCTTTAAATATTTTGAAAGCATATCCTTATAGGAAAGGTCTTTGCGTATAAAAAAAATTTAAAGACAAAAACTAAGTTTTGAGTGTTTAGAAGGTCTTTAATTTTAGCTAAGAAAAATTTACATGCCCTTCTACGATCCAGGGGCTCAATTTTGAATTTGTCCGAAATTTCCATAAAATGGTGATGAATCGCTCCTCCAGCCAGATCAGACGAATAGCCTATGCCACTGCCGTTTTCTGTCGTTTCTAAACTCTCATATAGAGAGTTTAAACAATAGCCTAAGCTATTTAGTTCAAAAACGGAAAAATTGACGTTTTATATCGTTTCGAAACTCCCTTTAAGAGAGTTTAGAAACGAAAGAAAACGGCAATGGCTTAGGCAATTGGTCTGAACATACAGGAGAAGCGATTCATCACCATTTCATAGTAATGTGGGACCGATACAAAATTAACAACATTAGAGATGAATAATACACGATACAACTTCATAAGGCTGTTGTAGAATGTCCCTCGTTAAATTTATGAGACATCGATGGACCATTACAAAGTTGTTACAGGTGAATTTATGTATGAAAAAATGGACCTATGTTGAATCTGCAAAATTAAATGTTTGTGAAAAGATATCCAATTTTGTTAAAAAACTTTTTCAAATAATTGAATCGTTAATTTTGAAAAGGGCTCAGTACGGTATTTTTTTAATTTTCACAGGAGGCACAAAAACTGTTTATTTCAAACGTCTTTAATTAAATCAGTCCAGCTTTCTTTCGTGGTAACTAGATGCTATTTTGTATAAAAAAGTGATGAAAGAATTGTACTTAATAACAGTGAGTTTGAGAAAATTTATATTATAATTGTCAGGGTAAAGCCATTACTTAAATTCACGATTCAATTGATTTTGCTTCCTCCTCACGAGGAAGCTTTGCATTCGTGACGATTTTCAATTTTTCAAAAGAAGGTTATATGGACTCATTTTTATCTAGAACATATGTATATAAAATTCTGAGCAAATGTCCAGATGTATGTGTGTGTGTGTGTATGGGTGTGTGTATGTCACAAAAAAATTGTGTACAAAATATCTCAGACAAATTTTAATGGATTTATCTGAAATTTTGCAGGTTTATTGCAGTCATTAATACCTAAAATCTGACACAAGGATTTCCGAATATATCTACAAAATTTTTTTTACATAATTTCTTCAAAATTAAAAATTTTTTTTTTGTATTTTTGGAAATAACTTTTTTATTTATTAATATTTTCATTAACTATTGTCAAAATTACATTCCTGACAAGAAAACGAATCGATTGATCTATACCCTGGTAAAAATTTCGGACTAATTTCGGATTAAATACGGACAGATTAGTACGGATTAGTTCGAAAATTGTACGAAAAAGGTCCTAAAATGATCCGCGATAGTCTGATATCAATCCGAACGAAAACCTGAATCCGAAAATATTCCTGAGAAATCCTGAATGTCTACGAATTCAGTTCGTAATTAGTCCGCAACAATCCGAATTTATGACCGGTGAAGAATTCTTCTAAAATAAGTACGGAATTATCCGATATCAATATGTAAAGAATACGGAATCACTTCGCAACAATCCGAGTTTAATCTAGTTAAAAAAAACTTAATCTGCAAAATGTCAGGAGCGATTCGAACTCTGTAAGCAAGAAGTCCGGTATTAGTCCGCAACAATTTGAAACTAAGTGTGGTAAAATCCTATTCCGAAAGAAGTACGAAACAATCATAAATATGTGTGCTAAGAATCCGAAAATTGGCTGCAACAATCCGCATTTAATCCAACTAAAAGGTATAATCCGAAACAAATACGAAATAATACGAAATCAATATGTAAAGAATACGAAATCAGTCCGCAATAATCCAAATTTAATTCAGTTAAAAGATTTAATCCGAAACAAGTATGTTTCGGCGTCAATCCGAATTTGTAAATATGTACACTCCACAGACAGTTCAAAACAATCCATATTCAATCCACTTCAATGATTTAATCTGGAATGATTTTTTTATAATATTGAATTGGTATATTAAATACAATTTGTATTAAATGCCGATAAATTCAAACTATAATTAAGTATAATTTCGTATGACAAAAACCTGACCAAAACCAGATTAATTCCGGATTTAATAATTTTACATTTGCAAGTTGCGTATTATCAGACTAACTTCAAACTTAATTCATGGTAAAAAAGACTCCACAATAAACCGCATTGTTGCGGACAAATTCTGGATTAGTCTGAAATCGGTCCCACTTTTTATTCAGGGTATTTACTTACGGTAAATAAAATATTTAATTGTGCAGTCAGTTTGTTTTTACAAATTTACTAGTAGGTATTATCAGTTATCTTGTGTCAATATTAAAATTAACACTGATGTGTTAGTTTCTTGTCATTTCTTTTCGTTGCA
>JAVJHS010000534.1:0-24000 GCA_032873175.1 Leptopilina drosophilae | reverse complement strand
TTTGAGAACGATTCCATTAGCCGTTTTAGAGTTACAGCAGTTTAAAGTTACCCCTTTTTTGCATTTTTTGAATTTTAGTGAAAATAAAACAGCGAAAAAAAACCACTTAGAAAAATGATAGAATAAACTTATTGTAGTGCTTTGGAAAGGTGAAAGCTTCAGCTTTCCAACGCTCACACTTTGAGAACGATTCCATTAGCCGTTTTAGAGTTACAGCAGTTTAAAGTTACCCCTTTTTTGCATTTTTTGAATTTTAGTGAAAATAAAACAGCGAAAAAAACCACTTAGAAAAATGATAGAATAAAGTTATTGTAGTGCTTTGGAAAGGTGAAAGCTTCAGCTTTCCAACGCTCACACTTTGAGAACGATTCCATTAGCCGTTTTAGAGTTACAGCAGTTTAAAGTTACCCCTTTTTTGCATTTTTTGAATTTTAGTGAAAATAAAACAGCGAAAAAAACTACTTAGAAAAATGATAGAATAAAGTTATTTGTAGTGCTTTGGAAAGGTGAAAGCTTCAGCTTTCCAACGCTCACACTTTGAGAACGATTCCATTAGCCGTTTTTAGAGTTACAGCAGTTTAAAGTTACCCCTTTTTTGCATTTTTTGAATTTTAGTGAAAATAAAACAGCGAAAAAAACCACTTAGAAAAATGATAGAATAAAATGTAAAAAGTGCTTTGGAAAGGTGAAAGCTTCAGCTTTCCAACGCTCACACTTTGAGAACGATTCCATTAGCCGTTTTAGAGTTACAGCAGTTTAAAGTTACCCCTTTTTTGCATTTTTTGAATTTTAGTGAAAATAAAACAGCGAAAAAATCCACTTAGAAAAATGATAGAATAAAATGTAAAAAGTGCTTTGGAAAAATGAAAACTTCAGCTTTCCAACGCTTACACTTTGAGAACGATTCCATTAGCCGTTTTAGAGTTACAGCAGTTTAAAGTTACCCCTTTTTTGCATTTTTTGAATTTTAGTGAAAATAAAACAGCGAAAAAAACCACTTAGAAAAAATGAAAGAATAAAGTTATTGTAGTGCTTTGGAAAGGTGAAAGCTTCAGCTTTCCAACGCTCACACTTTGAGAACGATTCCATTAGCCGTTTTAGAGTTACAGCAGTTTAAAGTTACCCCTTTTTTGCATTTTTTGAATTTTAGTGAAAATAAAACAGCGAAAAAAACCACTTAGAAAAATGATAGAATAAAGTTATTGTAGTGCTTTGGAAAGGTGAAAGCTTCAGCTTTCCAACGCTCACACTCTGAGAACGATTCCATTAGCCGTTTTAGAGTTACAGCAGTTTAAAGTTACCCCTTTTTTGCATTTTTTGAATTTTAGTGAAAATAAAACTGCGAAAAAAACCACTTAGAAAAATGATAGAATAAAGTTATTGTAGTGCTTTGGAAAGGTGAAAGCTTCAGCTTTCCAACGCTCACACTTTGAGAACGATTCCATTAGCCGTTTTAGAGTTACAGCAGTTTAAAGTTACCCCTTTTTTGCATTTTTTGAATTTTAGTGAAAATAAAACAGCGAAAAAAACCACTTAGAAAAATGATAGAATAAAGTTATTGTAGTGCTTTGGAAAGGTGAAAGCTTCAGCTTTCCAACGCTCACACTTTGAGAACGATTCCATTAGCCGTTTTAGAGTTACAGCAGTTTAAAGTTACCCCTTTTTTGCATTTTTTGAATTTTAGTGAAAATAAAACAGCGAAAAAAACCACTTAGAAAAATGATAGAATAAAGTTATTGTAGTGCTTTGGAAAGGTGAAAGCTTCAGCTTTCCAACGCTCACACTTTGAGAACGATTCCATTAGCCGTTTTAGAGTTACAGCAGTTTAAAGTTACCCCTTTTTTGCATTTTTTGAATTTTAGTGAAAATAAAACAGCGAAAAAAACCACTTAGAAAAATGATAGAATAAAATGTAAAAAGTGCTTTGGAAAGGTGAAAGCTTCAGCTTTCCAACGCTCACACTTTGAGAACGATTCCATTAGCCGTTTTAGAGTTACAGCAGTTTAAAGTTACCCCTTTTTTGCATTTTTTGAATTTTAGTGAAAATAAAACTGCGAAAAAAAACTATTATAAAAATGATAGAATAAAGTTATTGTAGTGCTTTGGAAAGGTGAAAGCTTCAGCTTTCCAACGCTCACACTTTGAGAACGATTCCATTAGCCGTTTTAGAGTTACAGCAGTTTAAAGTTACCCCTTTTTTGCATTTTTTGAATTTTAGTGAAAATAAAACAGCGAAAAAAACCACTTAGAAAAATGATAGAATAAAGTTATTGTAGTGCTTTGGAAAGGTGAAAGCTTCAGCTTTCCAACGCTCACACTTTGAGAACGATTCCATTAGCCGTTTTAGAGTTACAGCAGTTTAAAGTTACCCCTTTTTTGCATTTTTTGAATTTTAGTGAAAATAAAACAGCGAAAAAAACCACTTAGAAAAATGATAGAATAAAGTTATTGTAGTGCTTTGGAAAGGTGAAAGCTTCAGCTTTCCAACGCTCACACTTTGAGAACGATTCCATTAGCCGTTTTAGAGTTACAGCAGTTTAAAGTTACCCCTTTTTTGCATTTTTTGAATTTTAGTGAAAATAAAACAGCGAAAAAAACCACTTAGAAAAATGATAGAATAAAGTTATTGTAGTGCTTTGGAAAGGTGAAAGCTTCAGCTTTCCAACGCTCACACTTTGAGAACAATTCCATTAGCCGTTTTAGAGTTACAGCAGTTTAAAGTTACCCCTTTTTTGCATTTTTTGAATTTTAGTGAAAATAAAACAGCGAAAAAAACCACTTAGAAAAATGATAGAATAAAGTTATTGTAGTGCTTTGGAAAGGTGAAAGCTTCAGCTTTCCAACGCTCACACTTTGAGAACAATTCCATTAGCCGTTTTAGAGTTACAGCAGTTTAAAGTTACCCCTTTTTTGCATTTTTTGAATTTTAGTGAAAATAAAACAGCGAAAAAAACCACTTAGAAAAATGATAGAATAAATTGTAAAAAGTGCTTTGGAAAGGTGAAAGCTTCAGCTTTCCAACGCTCACACTTTGAGAACGATTCCATTAGCCGTTTTAGAGTTACAGCAGTTTAAAGTTACCCCTTTTTTGCATTTTTTGAATTTTAGTGAAAATAAAACAGCGAAAAAAACCACTTAGAAAAATGATAGAATAAAGTTATTGTAGTGCTTTGGAAAGGTGAAAGCTTCAGCTTTCCAACGCTCACACTTTGAGAACGATTCCATTAGCCGTTTTAGAGTTACAGCAGTTTAAAGTTACCCCTTTTTTGCATTTTTTGAATTTTAGTGAAAATAAAACAGCGAAAAAAACCACTTAGAAAAATGATAGAATAAAGTTATTGTAGTGCTTTGGAAAGGTGAAAGCTTCAGCTTTCCAACGCTCACACTTTGAGAACGATTCCATTAGCCGTTTTAGAGTTACAGCAGTTTAAAGTTACCCCTTTTTTGCATTTTTTTAAATTCAGTGAAAATAAAATAGCGAAAAAAACCACTTAGAAAAATGATAGAATAAAGTTATTGTAGTGCTTTGGAAAGGTGAAAGCTTCAGCTTTCCAACGCTCACACTTTGAGAACGATTCCATTAGCCGTTTTAGAGTTACAGCAGTTTAAAGTTACCCCTTTTTTGCATTTTTTGAATTTTAGTGAAAATAAAACAGCGAGAAAAACCACTTAGAAAAATGATAGAATAAAATGTAAAAAGTGCTTTGGAAAGGTGAAAGCTTCAGCTTTCCAACGCTCACACTTTGAGAACGATTCCATTAGCCGTTTTAGAGTTACAGCAGTTTAAAGTTACCCCTTTTTTGCATTTTTTGAATTTTAGTGAAAATAAAACAGCGAAAAAAACCACTTAAAAAAATGATAGAATAAAATGTAAAAAGTGCTTTGGAAAGGTGAAAGCTTCAGCTTTCCAACGCTCGCACTTTGAGAACGATTCCATTAGCCGTTTTAGAGTTATAGCTGTTTAAAGTTACCCCTTTTTTGCATTTTTTGAATTTTAGTAAAAATAAAACTGCGAAAAAAACCACTTAGAAAAATGATAGAATAAAGTTATTGTAGTGCTTTGGAAAGGTAAAAGCTTCAGCTTTCCAACGCTCACACTTTGAGAACGATTCCATTAGCCGTTTTAGAGTTACAGCAGTTTAAAGTTACCCCTTTTTTGCATTTTTTGAATTTTAGTGAAAATAAAATAGCGAAAAAAACCACTTAGAAAAATGATAGAATAAATTGTATTTAGTGCTTTGGAAAGGTGAAAGCTTCAGCTTTCCAACGCTCACACTTTGAGAACGATTCCATTAGCCGTTTTAGAGTTACAGCAGTTTAAAGTTACCCCTTTTTTGCATTTTTTGAATTTTAGTGAAAATAAAACAGCGAAAAAAACCACTTAGAAAAATGATAGAATAAAGTTATTGTAGTGCTTTGGAAAGGTGAAAGCTTCAGCTTTCCAACGCTCACACTTTGAGAACGATTCCATTAGCCGTTTTAGAGTTACAGCAGTTTAAAGTTACCCCTTTTTTGCATTTTTTGAATTTTAGTGAAAATAAAACAGCGAAAAAAACCACTTAGAAAAAATGATAGAATAATGTTATTGTAAAAAAAATGTGCTTTGGAAAGGTGAAAGCTTCAGCTTTCCAACGCTCACACTTTGAGAACGATTCCAGTAGCCGTTTTAGAGTTACAGCAGTTTAAAGTTACCCCTTTTTGCATTTTTTGAATTTTAGTGAAAATAAAACAGCGAAAAAAACCACTTAGAAAAATGATAGAATAAAGTTATTGTAAAAAGTGCTTTGGAAAGGTAAAAGCTTCAGATTTCAAACGCTCACACTTTGAGAACAATTCCATTAGCCGTTTTAGAGTTACAGCAGTTTAAAGTTACCCCTTTTTTGCATTTTTTGAATTTTAGTGAAAATAAAACAGCGAAAAAAACCACTTAGAAAAATGATAGAATAAAGTTATTGTAGTGCTTTGGAAAGGTGAAAGCTTCAGCTTTCCAACGCTCACACTTTGAGAACGATTCCATTAGCCGTTTTAGAGTTACAGCAGTTTAAAGTTACCCCTTTTTTGCATTTTTTGAATTTTAGTGAAAATAAAACAGCGAAAAAAACCACTTAGAAAAATGATAGAATAAAGTTATTGTAGTGCTTTGGAAAGGTGAAAGCTTCAGCTTTCCAACGCTCACACTTTGAGAACAATTCCATTAGCCGTTTTAGAGTTACAGCAGTTTAAAGTTACCCCTTTTTTGCATTTTTTGAATTTTAGTGAAAATAAAACAGCGAAAAAAACCACTTAGAAAAATGATAGAATAAAGTTATTGTAGTGCTTTGGAAAGGTGAAAGCTTCAGCTTTCCAACGCTCACACTTTGAGAACGATTCCATTAGCCGTTTTAGAGTTACAGCAGTTTAAAGTTACCCCTTTTTTGCATTTTTTGAATTTTAGTGAAAATAAAACAGCGAAAAAAACCACTTAGAAAAATGATAGAATAAAGTTATTGTAGTGCTTTGGAAAGGTGAAAGCTTCAGCTTTCCAACGCTCACACTTTGAGAACGATTCCATTAGCCGTTTTAGAGTTACAGCAGTTTAAAGTTACCCCTTTTTTGCATTTTTTGAATTTTAGTGAAAATAAAACAGCGAAAAAAACCACTTAGAAAAATGATAGAATAATGTTATTGTAGTGCTTTGGAAAGGTGAAAGCTTCAGCTTTCCAACGCTCACACTTTGAGAACGATTCCATTAGCCGTTTTAGAGTTACAGCAGTTTAAAGTTACCCCTTTTTTGCATTTTTTGAATTTTAGTGAAAATAAAACAGCGAAAAAAACCACTTAGAAAAATGATAGAATAAAGTTATTGTAGTGCTTTGGAAAGGTGAAAGCTTCAGCTTTCCAACGCTCACACTTTGAGAACGATTCCATTAGCCGTTTTAGAGTTACAGCAGTTTAAAGTTACCCCTTTTTTGCATTTTTTGAATTTTAGTGAAAATAAAACAGCGAAAAAAACCACTTAGAAAAATGATAGAATAAAGTTATTGTAGTGCTTTGGAAAGGTGAAAGCTTCAGCTTTCCAACGCTCACACTTTGAGAACAATTCCATTAGCCGTTTTAGAGTTACAGCAGTTTAAAGTTACCCCTTTTTTGCATTTTTTGAATTTTAGTGAAAATAAAACAGCGAAAAAAACCACTTAGAAAAATGATAGAATAAACTGTAATTAGTGCTTTGGAAAGGTGAAAGCTTCAGCTTTCCAACGCTCACACTTTGAGAACGATTCCATTAGCCGTTTTAGAGTTACAGCAGTTTAAAGTTACCCCTTTTTTGCATTTTTTGAATTTTAGTGAAAATAAAACAGCGAAAAAAACCACTTAGAAAAATGATAGAATAAAGTTATTGTAGTGCTTTGGAAAGGTGAAAGCTTCAGCTTTCCAACGCTCACACTTTGAGAACGATTCCATTAGCCGTTTTAGAGTTACAGCAGTTTAAAGTTACCCCTTTTTTGCATTTTTTGAATTTTAGTGAAAATAAAACAGCGAAAAAAACCACTTAGAAAAATGATAGAATAAAGTTATTGTAGTGCTTTGGAAAGGTGAAAGCTTCAGCTTTCCAACGCTCACACTTTGAGAACGATTCCATTAGCCGTTTTAGAGTTACAGCAGTTTAAAGTTACCCCTTTTTTGCATTTTTTGAATTTTAGTGAAAATAAAACAGCGAAAAAAACCACTTAGAAAAATGATAGAATAAAGTTATTGTAGTGCTTTGGAAAGGTGAAAGCTTCAGCTTTCCAACGCTCACACTTTGAGAACGATTCCATTAGCCGTTTTAGAGTTACAGCAGTTTAAAGTTACCCCTTTTTTGCATTTTTTGAATTTTAGTGAAAATAAAACAGCGAAAAAAACCACTTAGAAAAATGATAGAATAAAGTTATTGTAGTGCTTTGGAAAGGTGAAAGCTTCAGCTTTCCAACGCTCACACTTTGAGAACGATTCCATTAGCCGTTTTAGAGTTACAGCAGTTTAAAGTTACCCCTTTTTTGCATTTTTTGAATTTTAGTGAAAATAAAACAGCGAAAAAAACCACTTAGAAAAATGATAGAATAAAGTTATTGTAGTGCTTTGGAAAGGTGAAAGCTTCAGCTTTCCAACGCTCACACTTTGAGAACGATTCCATTAGCCGTTTTAGAGTTACAGCAGTTTAAAGTTACCCCTTTTTTGCATTTTTTGAATTTTAGTGAAAATAAAACAGCGAAAAAAACCACTTAGAAAAATGATAGAATAAAGTTATTGTAGTGCTTTGGAAAGGTGAAAGCTTCAGCTTTCCAACGCTCACACTTTGAGAACGATTCCATTAGCCGTTTTAGAGTTACAGCAGTTTAAAGTTACCCCTTTTTTGCATTTTTTGAATTTTAGTGAAAATAAAACAGCGAAAAAAACCACTTAGAAAAATGATAGAATAAAGTTATTGTAGTGCTTTGGAAAGGTGAAAGCTTCAGCTTTCCAACGCTCACACTTTGAGAACGATTCCATTAGCCGTTTTAGAGTTACAGCAGTTTAAAGTTACCCCTTTTTTGCATTTTTTGAATTTTAGTGAAAATAAAACAGCGAAAAAAACCACTTAGAAAAATGATAGAATAAAGTTATTGTAGTGCTTTGGAAAGGTGAAAGCTTCAGCTTTCCAACGCTCACACTTTGAGAACAATTCCATTAGCCGTTTTAGAGTTACAGCAGTTTAAAGTTACCCCTTTTTTGCATTTTTTGAATTTTAGTGAAAATAAAACAGCGAAAAAAACCACTTAGAAAAATGATAGAATAAAATTTAAAAAGTGCTTTAGAAAGGTGAAAGCTTCAGCTTTCCAACGCTCACACTTTGAGAACAATTCCATTAGCCGTTTTAGAGTTACAGCAGTTTAAAGTTACCCCTTTTTTGCATTTTTTGAATTTTAGTGAAAATAAAACAGCGAAAAAAACCACTTAGAAAAATGATAGAATAAAGTTATTGTAGTGCTTTGGAAAGGTGAAAGCTTCAGCTTTCCAACGCTCACACTTCGAGAACGATTCCATTAGCCGTTTTAGAGTTACAGCAGTTTAAAGTTACCCCTTTTTTGCATTTTTTGAATTTTAGTGAAAATAAAACAGCGAAAAAAACCACTTAGAAAAATGATAGAATAAAGTTATTGTAGTGCTTTGGAAAGGTGAAAGCTTCAGCTTTCCAACGCTCACACTTTGAGAACAATTCCATTAGCCGTTTTAGAGTTACAGCAGTTTAAAGTTACCCCTTTTTTGCATTTTTTGAATTTTAGTGAAAATAAAACAGCGAAAAAAACCACTTAGAAAAATGATAGAATAAAGTTATTGTAGTGCTTTGGAAAGGTGAAAGCTTCAGCTTTCCAACGCTCACACTTTGAGAACAATTCCATTAGCCGTTTTAGAGTTACAGCAGTTTAAAGTTACCCCTTTTTTGCATTTTTTGAATTTTAGTGAAAATAAAACATCTAAAAAAACCACTTAGAAAAATGATAGAATAAAGTTATTGTAGTGCTTTGGAAAGGTGAAAGCTTCAGCTTTCCAACGCTCACACTTTGAGAACAATTCCATTAGCCGTTTTAGAGTTACAGCAGTTTAAAGTTACCCCTTTTTTGCATTTTTTGAATTTTAGTGAAAATAAAACAGCGAAAAAAACCACTTAGAAAAATGATAGAATAAAGTTATTGTAGTGCTTTGGAAAGGTGAAAGCTTCAGCTTTCCAACGCTCACACTTTGAGAACAATTCCATTAGCCGTTTTAGAGTTACAGCAGTTTAAAGTTACCCCTTTTTTGCATTTTTTGAATTTTAGTGAAAATAAAACAGCGAAAAAAACCACTTAGAAAAATGATAGAATAAAGTTATTGTAGTGCTTTGGAAAGGTGAAAGCTTCAGCTTTCCAACGCTCACACTTTGAGAACAATTCCATTAGCCGTTTTAGAGTTACAGCAGTTTAAAGTTACCCCTTTTTTGCATTTTTTGAATTTTAGTGAAAATAAAACAGCGAAAAAAACCACTTAGAAAAATGATAGAATAAAGTTATTGTAGTGCTTTGGAAAGGTGAAAGCTTCAGCTTTCCAACGCTCACACTTTGAGAACAATTCCATTAGCCGTTTTAGAGTTACAGCAGTTTAAAGTTACCCCTTTTTTGCATTTTTTGAATTTTAGTGAAAATAAAACAGCGAAAAAAACCACTTAGAAAAATGATAGAATAAAGTTATTGTAGTGCTTTGGAAAGGTGAAAGCTTCAGCTTTCCAACGCTCACACTTTGAGAACAATTCCATTAGCCGTTTTAGAGTTACAGCAGTTTAAAGTTACCCCTTTTTTGCATTTTTTGAATTTTAGTGAAAATAAAACAGCGAAAAAAACCACTTAGAAAAATGATAGAATAAAATGTAAAAAGTGCTTTAGAAAGGTGAAAGCTTCAGCTTTCCAACGCTCAGACTTTGAGAACAATTCCATTAGCCGTTTTAGAGTTACAGCAGTTTAAAGTTACCCCTTTTTTGCATTTTTTGAATTTTAGTGAAAATAAAACAGCGAAAAAAACCACTTAGAAAAATGATAGAATAAAGTTATTGTAGTGCTTTGGAAAGGTAAAAGCTTCAGCTTTCCAACGCTCACACTTTGAGAACGATTCCATTAGCCGTTTTAGAGTTACAGCAGTTTAAAGTTACCCCTTTTTTGCATTTTTTGAATTTTAGTGAAAATAAAACAGCGAAAAAAACCACTTAGAAAAATGATAGAATAAAATTTATTTAGTGCTTTGGAAAGGTAAAAGCTTCAGCTTTCCAACGCTCACACTTTGAGAACGATTCCATTAGCCGTTTTAGAGTTACAGCAGTTTAAAGTTACCCCTTTTTTGCATTTTTTGAATTTTAGTGAAAATAAAACAGCGAAAAAAACCACTTAGAAAAATGATAGAATAAAGTTATTGTAGTGCTTTGGAAAGGTGAAAGCTTCAGCTTTCCAACGCTCACACTTTGAGAACGATTCCATTAGCCGTTTTAGAGTTACAGCAGTTTAAAGTTACCCCTTTTTTGCATTTTTTGAATTTTAGTGAAAATAAAACTGCGAAAAAAACCACTTAGAAAAATGATAGAATAAAGTTTGCAAAAAGTGCTTTGGAAAGGTGAAAGCTTCAGCTTTCCAACGCTCACACTTTGAGAACGATTCCATTAGCCGTTTTAGAGTTACAGCAGTTTAAAGTTACCCCTTTTTTGCATTTTTTGAATTTTAGTGAAAATAAAACAGCGAAAAAAACCACTTAGAAAAATGATAGAATAAAGTTATTGTAGTGCTTTGGAAAGGTGAAAGCTTCAGCTTTCCAACGCTCACACTTTGAGAACGATTCCATTAGCCGTTTTAGAGTTACAGCAGTTTAAAGTTACCCCTTTTTTGCATTTTTTGAATTTTAGTGAAAATAAAACAGCGAAAAAAACCACTTAGAAAAATGATAGAATAAAGTTTTTGTAGTGCTTTGGAAAGGTGAAAGCTTCAGCTTTCCAACGCTCACACTTTGAGAACGATTCCATTAGCCGTTTTAGAGTTACAGCAGTTTAAAGTTACCCCTTTTTTGCATTTTTTGAATTTTAGTGAAAATAAAACAGCGAAAAAAACCACTTAGAAAAATGATAGAATAAAGTTATTGTAGTGCTTTGGAAAGGTGAAAGCTTCAGCTTTCCAACGCTCACACTTTGAGAACGATTCCATTAGCCGTTTTAGAGTTACAGCAGTTTAAAGTTACCCCTTTTTTGCATTTTTTGAATTTTAGTGAAAATAAAACAGCGAAAAAAACCACTTAGAAAAATGATAGAATAAAGTTATTGTAGTGCTTTGGAAAGGTGAAAGCTTCAGCTTTCCAACGCTCACACTTTGAGAACGATTCCATTAGCCGTTTTAGAGTTACAGCAGTTTAAAGTTACCCCTTTTTTGCATTTTTTGAATTTTAGTGAAAATAAAACAGCGAAAAAAACCACTTAGAAAAATGATAGAATAAAGTTATTGTAGTGCTTTGGAAAGGTGAAAGCTTCAGCTTTCCAACGCTCACACTTTGAGAACAATTCCATTAGCCGTTTTAGAGTTACAGCAGTTTAAAGTTACCCCTTTTTTGCATTTTTTGAATTTTAGTGAAAATAAAACAGCGAAAAAAACCACTTAGAAAAATGATAGAATAAAGTTATTGTAGTGCTTTGAAAAGGTGAAAGCTTCAGCTTTCCAACGCTCACACTTTGAGAACGATTCCATTAGCCGTTTTAGAGTTACAGCAGTTTAAAGTTACCCCTTTTTTGCATTTTTTGAATTTTAGTGAAAATAAAACAGCGAAAAAAACCACTTAGAAAAATGATAGAATAAAATGTATTTAGTGCTTTGGAAAGGTGAAAGCTTCAGCTTTCCAACGCTCACACTTTGAGAACAATTCCATTAGCCGTTTTAGAGTTACAGCAGTTTAAAGTTACCCCTTTTTTGCATTTTTTGAATTTTAGTGAAAATAAAACAGCAAAAAAAACCACTTAGAAAAATGATAGAATAAAGATATTGTAAAAAGTGCTTTGGAAAGGTGAAAGCTTCAGCTTTCCAACGCTCACACTTTGAGAACGATTCCATTAGCCGTTTTAGAGTTACAGCAGTTTAAAGTTACCCCTTTTTTGCATTTTTTGAATTTTAGTGAAAATAAAACAGCAAAAAAAACCACTTAGAAAAATGATAGAATAAAGTTATTGTAGTGCTTTGGAAAGGTGAAAGCTTCAGCTTTCCAACGCTCACACTTTGAGAACAATTCCATTAGCCGTTTTAGAGTTACAGCAGTTTAAAGTTACCCCTTTTTTGCATTTTTTGAATTTTAGTGAAAATAAAACAGCGAAAAAAAACACTTAGAAAAATGATAGAATAAAGTTATTGTAGTGCTTTGGAAAGGTGAAAGCTTCAGCTTTCCAACGCTCAAACTTTGAGAACAATTCCATTAACCGTTTTAGAGTTACAGCAGTTAAAATTAACCCATTTTTTCAATTTTTTAAATTTAGTTGAAATAAAACAGCGAAAAAAACCACTTAGAAAAATGATAGAATAAAATGTTATTGTATTGCTTTGGAAAGGTGAAAGCTTCAGCTTTCCAACGCTCACACTTTGAGAACAATTCCATTAGCCGTTTTAGAGTTACAGCAGTTTAAAGTTACCCCTTTTTTGCATTTTTTGAATTTTAGTGAAAATAAAACAGCGAAAAAAACCACTTAGAAAAATGATAGAATAAAGTTATTGTAGTGCTTTGGAAAGGTGAAAGCTTCAGCTTTCCAACGCTCACACTTTGAGAACGATTCCATTAGCCGTTTTAGAGTTACAGCAGTTTAAAGTTACCCCTTTTTTGCATTTTTTGAATTTTAGTGAAAATAAAACAGCGAAAAAAACCACTTAGAAAAATGATAGAATAAAGTTATTGTAGTGCTTTGGAAAGGTGAAAGCTTCAGCTTTCCAACGCTCACACTTTGAGAACGATTCCATTAGCCGTTTTAGAGTTACAGCAGTTTAAAGTTACCCCTTTTTTGCATTTTTTGAATTTTAGTGAAAATAAAACAGCGAAAAAAACCACTTAGAAAAATGATAGAATAAAGTTATTGTAGTGCTTTGGAAAGGTGAAAGCTTCAGCTTTCCAACGCTTACACTTTGAGAACGATTCCATTAGCCGTTTTAGAGTTACAGCAGTTTAAAGTTACCCCTTTTTTGCATTTTTTGAATTTTAGTGAAAATAAAACAGCGAAAAAAACCACTTAGAAAAATGATAGAATAAAGTGTAAAAAGTGCTTTGGAAAGGTGAAAGCTTCAGCTTTCCAACGCTCACACTTTGAGAACGATTCCATTAGCCGTTTTAGAGTTACAGCAGTTTAAAGTTACCCCTTTTTTGCATTTTTTGAATTTTAGTGAAAATAAAACAGCGAAAAAAACCACTTAGAAAAATGATAGAATAAAATGTAAAAAGTGCTTTGGAAAGGAGAAAGCTTCAGCTTTCCAACGCTCACACTTTGAGAACGATTCCATTAGCCGTTTTAGAGTTACAGCAGTTTAAAGTTACCCCTTTTTTGCATTTTTTGAATTTTAGTGAAAATAAAACAGCGAAAAAAACCACTTAGAAAAATGATAGAATAAAGTTATTGTAGTGCTTTGGAAAGGTGAAAGCTTCAGCTTTCCAACGCTCACACTTTGAGAACGATTCCATTAGCCGTTTTAGAGTTACAGCAGTTTAAAGTTACCCCTTTTTTGCATTTTTTGAATTTTAGTGAAAATAAAACAGCGAAAAAAACCACTTAGAAAAATGATAGAATAAAGTTATTGTAGTGCTTTGAAAAGGTGAAAGCTTCAGCTTTCCAACGCTCACACTTTGAGAACGATTCCATTAGCCGTTTTAGAGTTACAGCAGTTTAAAGTTAACCCTTTTTTGCATTTTTTGAATTTTAGTGAAAATAAAACAGCAAAAAAAACCACTTAGAAAAATGATAGAATAAAGTTATTGTAGTGCTTTGGAAAGGAGAAAGCTTCAGCTTTCCAACGCTCACACTTTGAGAACGATTCCATTAGCCGTTTTAGAGTTACAGCAGTTTAAAGTTAACCCTTTTTTGCATTTTTTGAATTTTAGTGAAAATAAAACAGCAAAAAAAACCACTTGGAAAAATGATACAATAAAGTTATTGTAGTGCTTTGGAAAGGTGAAAGCTTCAGCTTTCCAACGCTCACACTTTAAGAACGATTCCAGTAGCCGTTTTAGAGTTACAGCAGTTTAAAGTTAACCCTTTTTTGCATTTTTTGAATTTTAGTGAAAATAAAACAGCGAAAAAAACCACTTGGAAAAATGATACAATAAAGTTATTGTAGTGCTTTGGAAAGGTGAAAGCTTCAGCTTTCCAACGCTCACACTTTGAGAACGATTCCATTAGCCGTTTTAGAGTTACAGCAGTTTAAAGTTACCCCTTTTTTGCATTTTTTGAATTTTAGTGAAAATAAAACAGCGAAAAAAACCACTTAGAAAAATGATAGAATAAAGTTATTGTAGTGCTTTGGAAAGGAGAAAGCTTCAGCTTTCCAACGCTCACACTTTGAGAACGATTCCATTAGCCGTTTTAGAGTTACAGCAGTTTAAAGTTACCCCTTTTTTGCATTTTTTGAATTTTAGTGAAAATAAAACAGCGAAAAAAACCACTTAGAAAAATGATACAATAAAGTTATTGTAGTGCTTTGGAAAGGTGAAAGCTTCAGCTTTCCAACGCTCACACTTTGAGAACGATTCCATTAGCCGTTTTAGAGTTACAGCAGTTTAAAGTTACCCCTTTTTTGCATTTTTTGAATTTTAGTGAAAATAAAACAGCGAAAAAAACCACTTAGAAAAATGATAGAATAAAGTTATTGTAGTGCTTTGGAAAGGTGAAAGCTTCAGCTTTCCAACGCTCACACTTTGAGAACAATTCCATTAGCCGTTTTAGAGTTACAGCAGTTTAAAGTTACCCCTTTTTTGCATTTTTTGAATTTTAGTGAAAATAAAACAGCAAAAAAAACCACTTAGAAAAATGATAGAATAAAGTTATTGTAGTGCTTTGGAAAGGTGAAAGCTTCAGCTTTCCAACGCTCACACTTTGAGAACGATTCCATTAGCCGTTTTAGAGTTACAGCAGTTTAAAGTTAACCCTTTTTTGCATTTTTTGAATTTTAGTGAAAATAAAACAGCGAAAAAAACCACTTAGAAAAATGATAGAATAAAGTTATTGTAGTGCTTTGGAAAGGTGAAAGCTTCAGCTTTCCAACGCTCACACTTTGAGAACAATTCCATTAGCCGTTTTAGAGTTACAGCAGTTTAAAGTTACCCCTTTTTTGCATTTTTTGAATTTTAGTGAAAATAAAACAGCGAAAAAAACCACTTAGAAAAATGATAGAATAAAGTTTTTGTAGTGCTTTGGAAAGGTGAAAGCTTCAGCTTTCCAACGCTCACACTTTGAGAACGATTCCATTAGCCGTTTTAGAGTTACAGCAGTTTAAAGTTACCCCTTTTTTGCATTTTTTGAATTTTAGTGAAAATAAAACAGCGAAAAAAACCACTTAGAAAAATGATAGAATAAAGTTTTTGTAGTGCTTTGGAAAGGTGAAAGCTTCAGCTTTCCAACGCTCACACTTTGAGAACGATTCCATTAGCCGTTTTAGAGTTACAGCAGTTTAAAGTTACCCTTTTTTTGCATTTTTTGAATTTTAGTGAAAATAAAACAGCGAAAAAAACCACTTGGAAAAATGATACAATAAAGTTATTGTAGTGCTTTGGAAAGGTGAAAGCTTCAGCTTTCCAACGCTCACACTTTGAGAACGATTTCCTTAGCCGTTTTAGAGTTACAGCATATTAAAATTACCCCTTTTTTGCATTTTTTGAATTTTAGTGAAAATAAAACAGCGAATAAAACCACTTAGAAAAATGATAGAATAAAGCTATTGTAGTGCTTTGGAAAGATGAAAGCTTCAGCTTTCCAACGCTCACACTTTGAGAACGATTCCATTAGCCGTTTTAGAGTTACAGCAGTTTAAAGTTACCCCTTTTTTGCATTTTTTGAATTTTAGTGAAAATAAAACAGCGAAAAAAACCACTTAGAAAAATGATAGAATAAAGTTATTGTAGTGCTTTGGAAAGGTGAAAGCTTCAGCTTTCCAACGCTCACACTTTGAGAACGATTCCATTAGCCGTTTTAGAGTTACAGCAGTTTAAAGTTACCCCTTTTTTGCATTTTTTGAATTTTAGTGAAAATAAAACAGCGAAAAAAACCACTTAGAAAAATGATAGAATAAAGTTATTGTAGTGCTTTGGAAAGGAGAAAGCTTCAGCTTTCCAACGCTCACACTTTGAGAACGATTCCATTAGCCGTTTTAGAGTTACAGCAGTTTAAAGTTACCCCTTTTTTGCATTTTTTGAATTTTAGTGAAAATAAAACAGCGAAAAAAACCACTTAGAAAAATGATAGAATAAAGTTATTGTAAAAAGTGCTTTGGAAAAGGTGAAAGCTTCAGCTTTCCAACGCTCACACTTTGAGAACGATTCCATTAGCCGTTTTAGAGTTACAGCAGTTTAAAGTTACCCCTTTTTTGCATTTTTTGAATTTTAGTGAAAATAAAACAGCGAAAAAAACCACTTAGAAAAATGATAGAATAAAGTTATTGTAGTGCTTTGGAAAGGTGAAAGCTTCAGCTTTCCAACGCTCACACTTTGAGAACAATTCCATTAGCCGTTTTAGAGTTACAGCAGTTTAAAGTTACCCCTTTTTTGCATTTTTTGAATTTTAGTGAAAATAAAACAGCGAAAAAAACCACTTAGAAAAATGATAGAATAAAGTTATTGTAGTGCTTTGGAAAGGTGAAAGCTTCAGCTTTCCAACGCTCACACTTTGAGAACAATTCCATTAGCCGTTTTAGAGTTACAGCAGTTTAAAGTTACCCCTTTTTTGCATTTTTTGAATTTTAGTGAAAATAAAACAGCAAAAAAAACCACTTAGAAAAATGATAGAATAAAGTTATTGTAGTGCTTTGGAAAGGAGAAAGCTTCAGCTTTCCAACGCTCACACTTTGAGAACGATTCCATTAGCCGTTTTAGAGTTACAGCAGTTTAAAGTTAACCCTTTTTTGCATTTTTTGAATTTTAGTGAAAATAAAACAGCGAAAAAAACCACTTAGAAAAATGATAGAATAAAGTTATTGTAGTGCTTTGGAAAGGTGAAAGCTTCAGCTTTCCAACGCTCACACTTTGAGAACGATTCCATTAGCCGTTTTAGAGTTACAGCAGTTTAAAGTTACCCCTTTTTTGCATTTTTTGAATTTTAGTGAAAATAAAACAGCGAAAAAAACCACTTAGAAAAATGATAGAATAAAGTTATTGTAGTGCTTTGGAAAGGTGAAAGCTTCAGCTTTCCAACGCTCACACTTTGAGAACAATTCCATTAGCCGTTTTAGAGTTACAGCAGTTTAAAGTTACCCCTTTTTTGCATTTTTTGAATTTTAGTGAAAATAAAACAGCGAAAAAAACCACTTAGAAAAATGATAGAATAAAGTTATTGTAGTGCTTTGGAAAGGTGAAAGCTTCAGCTTTCCAACGCTCACACTTTGAGAACAATTCCATTAGCCGTTTTAGAGTTACAGCAGTTTAAAGTTACCCCTTTTTTGCATTTTTTGAATTTTAGTGAAAATAAAACAGCGAAAAAAACCACTTAGAAAAATGATAGAATAAAGTTATTGTAGTGCTTTGGAAAGGTAAAAGCTTCAGCTTTCCAACGCTCACACTTCGAGAACGATTCCATAAGCCGTTTTAGAGTTACAGCAGTTTAAAGTTACCCCTTTTTTGCGTTTTTTGAATTTTAGTGAAAATAAAACAGCGAATAAAACCACTTAGAAAAATGATAGAATAAAGTTATTGTAGTGCTTTGGAAAGACGAAAGCTTCAGCTTTCCAACGCTCACACTTTGAGAACAATTCCATTAGCTGTTTTAGAGTTACAGCAGTTTAAAGTTACCCCTTTTTTGCATTTTTTGAATTTTAGTGAAAATAAAACAGCGAAAAAAACCACTTAGAAAAATGATAGAATAAAGTTATTGTAGTGCTTTGGAAAGGTGAAAGCTTCAGCTTTCCAACGCTCACACTTTGAGAACAATTCCATTAGCCGTTTTAGAGTTACAGCAGTTTAAAGTTACCCCTTTTTTGCATTTTTTGAATTTTAGTGAAAATAAAACAGCGAAAAAAACCACTTAGAAAAATGATAGAATAAAGTTATTGTAGTGCTTTGGAAAGGTGAAAGCTTCAGCTTTCCAACGCTCACACTTTGAGAACGATTCCATTAGCCGTTTTAGAGTTACAGCAGTTTAAAGTTACCCCTTTTTTGCATTTTTTGAATTGTAGTGAAAATAAAACAGCGAAAAAAACCACTTAGAAAAATGATAGAATACAATAAAGTTATTGTAGTGCTTTGGAAAAGGTGAAAGCTTCAGCTTTCCAACGCTCACACTCTGAGAACGATTCCATTAGCCGTTTTAGAGTTACAGCAGTTTAAAGTTACCCCTTTTTTGCATTTTTTGAATTTTAGTGAAAATAAAACAGCGAAAAAAACCACTTAGAAAAATGATAGAATAAAGTTATTGTAGTGCTTTGGAAAGGTGAAAGCTTCAGCTTTCCAACGCTCACACTTTGAGAACGATTCCATTAGCCGTTTTAGAGTTACAGCAGTTTAAAGTTACCCCTTTTTTGCATTTTTTGAATTTTAGTGAAAATAAAACAGCAAAAAAAACCACTTAGAAAAATGATAGAATAAAATGTAAAAAGTGCTTTTGAAAGGTGAAAGCTTCAGCTTTCCAACGCTCACACTTTGAGAACGATTCCATTAGCCGTTTTAGAGTTACAGCAGTTTAAAGTTAACCCTTTTTTGAATTTTTTGAATTTTAGTGAAAATAAAACATCGAAAAAAAAAACTTAGAAAAATGATAGAATAAAGTTATTGTAGTGCTTTAGAAAGGTGAAAGCTTCAGCTTTCCAACGCTCACACTTTGAGAACGATTCCATTAGCCGTTTTAGAGTTACAGCAGTTTAAAGTTACCCCTTTTTTGCATTTTTTGAATTTTAGTGAAAATAAAACAGCGAAAAAAACCACTTAGAAAAATGATAGAATAAAGTTATTGTAGTGCTTTGGAAAGGCGAAAGCTTCAGCTTTCCAACGCTCACACTTTGAGAACGATTCCATTAGCCGTTTTAGAGTTACAGCAGTTTAAAGTTACCCCTTTTTTGCATTTTTTGAATTTTAGTGAAAATAAAACAGCGAAAAAAACCACTTAGAAAAATGATAGAATAAAGTTATTGTAAAAAGTGCTTTGGAAAGGTGAAAGCTTCAGCTTTCCAACGCTCACACTTTGAGAACGATTCCATTAGCCGTTTTAGAGTTACAGCAGTTTAAAGTTACCCCTTTTTTGCATTTTTTGAATTTTAGTGAAAATAAAACAGCGAAAAAAACCACTTAGAAAAATGATAGAATAAAGTTATTGTAGTGCTTTGGAAAGGTGAAAGCTTCAGCTCTCCAACGCTCAAACTTTGAGAACGATTCCATTAGCCGTTTTAGAGTTACAGCAGTGTAAAGTTACCCCTTTTATGCATTTTTTGACTTTTAGTAAAAATAAAACAGCGAAAAAAACCACTTAGAAAAATGATAGAATAAAGTTATTGTAGTGCTTTGGAAAGGAGAAAGCTTCAGCTTTCCAACGCTCACACTTTGAGAACGATTCCATTAGCCGTTTTAGAGTTACAGCAGTTTAAAGTTAACCCTTTTTTGCATTTTTTGAATTTTAGTGAAAATAAAACAGCGAAAAAAACCACTTGGAAAAATGATAGAATAAAGTTATTGTAGTGCTTTGGAAAGGTGAAAGCTTCAGCTTTCCAACGCTCACACTTTGAGAACGATTCCATTAGCCGTCTTAGAGTTACAGCAGTTTAAAGTTACCCCTTTTTTGCATTTTTTGTATTTTAGTGAAAATAAAACAGCGAATAAAACCACTTAGAAAAATGATAGAATAAAGTTATTGTAGTGCTTTCGAAAGGTGAAAGCTTCAGCTTTCCAACGCTCACACTTTGAGAACGATTCCATTAGCCGTTTTAGAGTTACAGCAGTTTAAAGTTACCCCTTTTTTGCATTTTTTGAATTTTAGTGAAAATAAAACAGCGAAAAAAACCACTTAGAAAAATGATAGAATAAAGTTATTGTAGTGCTTTGGAAAGGTGAAAGCTTCAGCTTTCCAACGCTCACACTTTGAGAACGATTCCATTAGCCGTTTTAGAGTTACAGCAGTTTAAAGTTACCCCTTTTTTTAATTTTTTGAATTTTAGTAAAAATAAAACAGCGAAAAAAACCACTTAGAAAAATGATAGAATAAAGTTATTGTAGTGCTTTGGAAAGGTGAAAGCTTCAGCTTTCCAACGCTCACACTTTGAGAACGATTCCATTAGCCGTTTTAGAGTTACAGCAGTTTAAAGTTACCCCTTTTTTGCATTTTTTGAATTTTAGTGAAAATAAAACAGCGAAAAAAACCACTTAGAAAAATGATAGAATAAACTTTATTTAGTGCTTTGGAAAGGTGAAAGCTTCAGCTTTCCAACGCTCACACTTTGAGAACGATTCCATTAGCCGTTTTAGAGTTACAGCAGTTTAAAGTTACCCCTTTTTTGCATTTTTTGAATTTTAGTGAAAATAAAACAGCGAAAAAAACCACTTAGAAAAATGATAGAATAAAGTTATTGTAGTGCTTTGGAAAGGTGAAAGCTTCAGCTTTCCAACGCTCACACTTTGAGAACAATTCCATTAGCCGTTTTAGAGTTACAGCAGTTTAAAGTTACCCCTTTTTTGCATTTTTTGAATTTTAGTGAAAATAAAACAGCGAAAAAAACCACTTAGAAAAATGATAGAATAAAGTTATTGTAGTGCTTTGGAAAGGTGAAAGCTTCAGCTTTCCAACGCTCACACTTTGAGAACAATTCCATTAGCCGTTTTAGAGTTACAGCAGTTTAAAGTTACCCCTTTTTTGCATTTTTTGAATTTTAGTGAAAATAAAACAGCGAAAAAAACCACTTAGAAAAATGATAGAATAAAGTTATTGTAGTGCTTTGGAAAGGTGAAAGCTTCAGCTTTCCAACGCTCACACTTTGAGAACAATTCCATTAGCCGTTTTAGAGTTACAGCAGTTTAAAGTTACCCCTTTTTTGCATTTTTTGAATTTTAGTGAAAATAAAACAGCGAAAAAAACCACTTAGAAAAATGATAGAATAAAGTTATTGTAGTGCTTTGGAAAGGTGAAAGCTTCAGCTTTCCAATGCTCACACTTTGAGAACGATTCCATTAGTTGTTTTAGAGTTACAGCAGTTTAAAGTTACCCCTTTTTTGCATTTTTTGAATTTTAGTGAAAATAAAACAGCGAAAAAAACCACTTAGAAAAATGATAGAATAAAGTTATTGTAGTGCTTTGGAAAGGTGAAAGCTTCAGCTTTCCAACGCTCACACTTTGAGAACGATTCCATTAGCCGTTTTAGAGTTACAGCAGTTTAAAGTTACCCCTTTTTTGCATTTTTTGAATTTTAGTGAAAATAAAACAGCGAAAAAAACCACTTAGAAAAATGATAGAATAATGTTATTGTAGTGCTTTGGAAAGGTGAAAGCTTCAGCTTTCCAACGCTCACACTTTGAGAACAATTCCATTAGCCGTTTTAGAGTTACAGCAGTTTAAAGTTACCCCTTTTTTGCATTTTTTGAATTTTAGTGAAAATAAAACAGCGAAAAAAACCACTTAGAAAAATGATAGAATAAAGTTATTGTAGTGCTTTGGAAAGGTGAAAGCTTCAGCTTTCCAACGCTCACACTTCGAGAACGATTCCATAAGCCGTTTTAGAGTTACAGCAGTTTAAAGTTACCCCTTTTTTACATTTTTTGAATTTTAGTGAAAATAAAACAGCGAAAAAAACCACTTAGAAAAATGATAGAATAAAGTTATTGTAGTGCTTTGGAAAGGTGAAAGCTTCAGCTTTCCAACGCTCACACTTTGAGAACAATTCCATTAGCCGTTTTAGAGTTACAGCAGTTTAAAGTTACCCCTTTTTTACATTTTTCGAATTTTTGTGAAAATATAACTGCCCAAAAAACCACTTAGAAAAATAATAGAATAAAGTTATTGTAGTGCATTGGAAAGGTGAAAGCTTCAGCTTTCCAACGTTCAAACTTTGAGAACAATTCCATTAGCCGTTCTAGAGTTACAGCAGTTAAAATTACCCCTTTTTTGCATTTTTTCAATTTTAGTGAAAATAAAACAGCGAAAAAAACCACTTAGAAAAATGATAGAATAAAGTTATTGTAGTGCTTTGGAAAGGTGAAAGCTTCAGCTTTCCAACGCTCACACATTGAGAACAATTCCATTAGCCGTTTTAGAGTTACAGCAGTTTAAAGTTACCCCTTTTTTGCATTTTTTGAATTTTAGTGAAAATAAAACAGCGGAAAAAACCACTTAGAAAAATGATAGAATAAAGTTATTGTAGTGCTTTGGAAAGGTGAAAGCTTCAGCTTTCCAACGCTCACACTTTGAGAACGATTCCATTAGCCGTTTTAGAGTTACAGCAGTTTAAAGTTATCCCTTTTTTGCATTTTTTGAATTTTAGTGAAAATAAAACAGCGAAAAAAACCACTTAGAAAAATGATAGAATAATGTTATTGTAGTGCTTTGGAAAGGTGAAAGCTTCAGCTTTCCAACGCTCACACTTTGAGAACGATTCCATTAGCCGTTTTAGAGTTACAGCAGTTTAAAGTTACCCCTTTTTTGCATTTTTTGAATTTTAGTGAAAATAAAACAGCGAAAAAAACCACTTAGAAAAATGATAGAATAAAGTTTTTGTAGTGCTTTGGAAAGGTGAAAGCTTCAGCTTTCCAACGCTCACACTTTGAGAACGATTCCATTAGCCGTTTTAGAGTTACAGCAGTTTAAAGTTACCCCTTTTTTGCATTTTTTGAATTTTAGTGAAAATAAAACAGCGAAAAAAACCACTTAGAAAAATGATAGAATAAACTTTAATAAGTGCTTTGGAAAGGTGAAAGCTTCAGCTTTCCAACGCTCACACTTTGAGAACGATTCCATTAGCCGTTTTAGAGTTACAGCAGTTTAAAGTTACCCCTTTTTTGCATTTTTTGAATTTTAGTGAAAATAAAACAGCGAAAAAAACCACTTAGAAAAATGATAGAATAATGTTATTGTAGTGCTTTGGAAAGGTGAAAGCTTCAGCTTTCCAACGCTCACACTTTGAGAACGATTCCATTAGCCGTTTTAGAGTTACAGCAGTTTAAAGTTACCCCTTTTTTGCATTTTTTGAATTTTAGTGAAAATAAAACTGCGAAAAAAACCACTTAGAAAAATGATAGAATAAATTGTAATTAGTGCTTTGGAAAGGTGAAAGCTTCAGCTTTCCAACGCTCACACTTTGAGAACGATTCCATTAGCCGTTTTAGAGTTACAGCAGTTTAAAGTTACCCCTTTTTTGCATTTTTTGAATTTTAGTGAAAATAAAACAGCAAAAAAAACCACTTAGAAAAATGATAGAATAAAGTTTTTGTAGTGCTTTGGAAAGGTGAAAGCTTCAGCTTTCCAACGCTCACACTTTGAGAACGATTCCATTAGCCGTTTTAGAGTTACAGCAGTTTAAAGTTACCCCTTTTTTGCATTTTTTGAATTTTAGTGAAAATAAAACAGCGAAAAAAACCACTTAGAAAAATGATAGAATAAAGTTGTCTAAAATCAAAAATTTTTTAAAATCGAATTGGGGCTTTTTTTCTGGCATTTATTCCACTTTAAATTTTTAAAGTTTCAACAAAATCGTATAACTAGGGTACAACTTTGATTTTTCAGGCATTGACCTACTCTTATACTATTTTCATTAAGTAGCAGAAATAATAATATTTATCATTTATAATATTAATTTTGGTGAATATTTATTTTTATAAAATATTTACTATTTGTTAAATAATTATTATTTAAATCAAATATTAATTTAGAATTTTTGGCTATATTGTTTAATTTATTTTAATTGTATAGTTTTTAGTTTAATTTATTTAGTATTTTGTATTAGTGGTACTATTTTACTTTTAGGTAAATAAATAATTTTCTTTAAATCCGAGACTGTCGTTTAAACAAAAAAAATTTTTTTTAGTTAAAAAGCAGTTTTTTTCGTCTTCGCGGGTACTTATTTCCTGAAAAGAAGAATCGGGCACCTTTCGTTTGAAAATTTCCCTGTACCGAGTCAATAAAAGAAAATTGTTCTTGGCTAGTATAACAGCATAATTTCTTTTGCTTGGAATTTTCGAGTTCTAGACGATAGGGAAGGATTATATGCCGGTAGCAAAATGGTAAGTTAAAAAACAATTATCAATTATGTATATAATTCTCTTTATTTAATACTAAACTAAAAAAATGTTTTTTAAATT
>JAVJHS010000533.1:0-24000 GCA_032873175.1 Leptopilina drosophilae | reverse complement strand
AAGTTAGAGCAAAAAAATCCCAACTTTCTGTCATTGCAAAAATCATATAACTGATGTTTTTGCAATAAAAACATAGAAAAAAATTTTTGCGAGAATTTTGATACTAAGAGTTCATTGCAGAAAGGCCTAGCATGTCAGAAAATTGTAGGATTAGTGAAATCGGATACTTATTAAAAAAGTTAGAGCTATTTGAATTTGGCTACATGCTGAATCCAAAATGTTGAAAATTTTTTTCAAAATTCTTCTTCCTCTTCTAGGCGATTTTTGAGGGTTGTGACGTCACTTTTCGAAATTTACTTATAACTTTTTACATAATTAAGATTTTTGAAAATCCTTTGAGCTGGATCCTCCTGGGGGACCAGTCTACCAGTTTTTTGCAAAAAAAATAAATTTTCGCAAAATTTTTTTTAATGTAGCAAAAAATTGCAAAAAAAATTTTTGAATGTGCCGCCCTCTAGAATTTGATTAATTTACTTCCCAAGAATGTGAATCTACAAAATGACCTAATTTTTTAAGAATAGAGAAAAGTTAGAGCAAAAAAATCCCAACTTTCTGTCATTGCAAAAATCATATAACTGATTTTTTTGCAATAAAAACATAGAAAAAAATTTTTGCGAGAATTTTGATACAAAGAGTTCATTGCAGAAAGGCCTAACAAGTCAGAAAATAGTAATATGAGCTAAATCGGATACTTATTAAAAAAGTTAGAGCAATTTGAATTTGGCTACATGCTGAATCCAAAATGTTGAAAATTTTTTTCAAAATTCTTCTTCCTCTTCTAGGCGATTTTTGAGAGTTGTGACGTCACTTTTCGAAATTTACCTATAACTTTTTACATAATTAAGATTTTTGAAAATCCTTTGAGCTGGATCCTCCTGGGGGACCAGTCTACCAGTTTTTTGCAAAAAAAATAAATTTTCGCAAAATTTTTTTAATGTTGCAAAAAATTGCAAAAAAAATTTTTGAATGTGCCGCCCTCTAGAATTTGATTAATATACTTCCCAAGAATGTGAATCTACAAAATGACCTAATTTTTTAAGAATAGAGAAAAGTTAGAGCAAAAAAATCCCAACTTTCTGTCATTGCAAAAATCATATAACTGATTTTTTTGCAATAAAAACATAGAAAAAAATTTTTGCGAGAATTTTGATACTAAGAGTTCATTGCAGAAAGGCCTAACAAGTCAGAAAATAGTAATATGAGCTAAATCGGATACTTATTAAAAAAGTTAGAGCAATTTGAATTTGGCTACATGCTGAATCCAAAATGTTGAAAATTTTTTTCAAAATTCTTCTTCCTCTTCTAGGCGATTTTTGAGGGTTGTGACGTCACTTTTCGAAATTTACCTATAACTTTTTACATAATTAAGATTTTTGAAAATCCTTTGAGCTGGATCCTCCTGGGGGACCAGTCTACCAGTTTTTTGCAAAAAAAAAAAATTTTCGCAAAATTTTTTTTAATGTTGCAAAAAATTGCAAAAACAATTTTTCAATGTGCCGCCCTCTAGAATTTAGGTAAATATACTTCCCAAGAATGTGAATCTACAAAATGACCTAATTTTTTAAGAATAGAGAAAAGTTAGAGCAAAAAAATCCCAACTTTCTGTCATTGCAAAAATCATATAACTGATTTTTTTGCAATAAAAACATAGAAAAAAATTTTTGCGAGAATTTTGATACTAAGAGTTCATTGCAGAAAGGCCTAACAAGTCAGAAAATAGTAATATGAGCTAAATCGGATACTTATTAAAAAAGTTAGAGCAATTTGAATTTGGCTACATGCTGAATCCAAAATGTTGAAAATTTTTTTCAAAATTCTTCTTCCTCTTCTGGGCGATTTTTGAGGGTTGTGACGTCACTTTTCGTAATTTACCTATAACTTTTTACATAATTAAAAATTTTAAAAATCCTTTGAGCTGGATCCTCCTGGGGGACCAGTCTACCAGTTTTTTGCAAAAAAAATAAATTTTCGCAAAATTTTTTTTAATGTTGCAAAAAATTGCAAAAAAAATTTTTGAATGTGCCGCCCTCTAGAATTTAGGTAAATATACTTCCCAAGAATGTGAGTCTACAAAATGACCTAATTTTTTAAGAATAGAGAAAAGTTAGAGCAAAAAAATCCCAACTTTCTGTCATTGCAAAAATCATATAACTGATTTTTTTGCAATAAAAACATAGAAAAAAATTTTTGCGAGAATTTTGATACTAAGAGTTCATTGCAGAAAGGCCTAACAAGTCAGAAAATAGTAATATGAGCTAAATCGGATACTTATTAAAAAAGTTAGAGCAATTTGAATTTGGCTACATGCTGAATCCAAAATGTTGAAAATTTTTTTCAAAATTCTTCTTCCTCTTCTAGGCGATTTTTGAGGGTTGTGACGTCACTTTTCGAAATTTACCTATAACTTTTTACATAATTAAGATTTTTGAAAATCCTTTGAGCTGGATCCTCCTGGGGGACCAGTCTACCAGTTTTTTGCAAAAAAAAAAAATTTTCGCAAAATTTTTTTTAATGTTGCAAAAAATTGCAAAAACAATTTTTCAATGTGCCGCCCTCTAGAATTTAGGTAAATATACTTCCCAAGAATGTGAATCTACAAAATGACCTAATTTTTTAAGAATAGAGAAAAGTTAGAGCAAAAAAATCCCAACTTTCTGTCATTGCAAAAATCATATAACTGATGTTTTTGCAATAAAAACATACAAAAAAATTTTTGCGAGAATTTTGATACTAAGAGTTCATTGCAGAAAGGCCTAACAAGTCAGAAAATAGTAATATGAGCTAAATCGGATACTTATTAAAAAAGTTAGAGCAATTTGAATTTGGCTACATGCTGAATCCAAAATGTTGAAAATTTTTTTCAAAATTCTTCTTCCTCTTCTAGGCGATTTTTGAGGGTTGTGACGTCACTTTTCGAAATTTACCTATAACTTTTTACATAATTAAGATTTTTGAAAATCCTTTGAGCTGGATCCTCCTGGGGGACCAGTCTACCAGTTTTTTGCAAAAAAAATAAATTTTCGCAAAATTTTTTTTAATGTTGCAAAAAATTGCAAAAAAAATTTTTGAATGTGCCGCCCTCTAGAATTTAGGTAAATATACTTCCCAAGAATGTGAATCTACAAAATGACCTAATTTTTTAAGAATAGAAAAAAGTTAGAGCAAAAAAATCCCAACTTTCTGTCATTGCAAAAATCATATAACTGATGTTTTTGCAATAAAAACATAGAAAAAAATTTTTGCGAGAATTTTGATACTAAGAGTTCATTGCAGAAAGGCCTAACAAGTCAGAAAATAGTAATATGAGCTAAATCGGATACTTATTAAAAAAGTTAGAGCAATTTGAATTTGGCTACATGCTGAATCCAAAATGTTGAAAATTTTTTTCAAAATTCTTCTTCCTCTTCTGGGCGATTTTTGAGGGTTGTGACGTCACTTTTCGAAATTTACCTATAACTTTTTACATAATTAAAAATTTTAAAAATCCTTTGAGCTGGATCCTCCTGGGGGACCAGTCTACCAGTTTTTTGCAAAAAAAATAAATTTTCGCAAAATTTTTTTTAATGTTGCAAAAAATTGCAAAAAAAATTTTTGAATGTGCCGCCCTCTAGAATTTAGGTAAATATACTTCCCAAGAATGTGAGTCTACAAAATGACCTAATTTTTTAAGAATAGAGAAAAGTTAGAGCAAAAAAATCCCAACTTTCTGTCATTGCAAAAATCATATAACTGATTTTTTTGCAATAAAAACATAGAAAAAAATTTTTGCGAGAATTTTGATACTAAGAGTTCATTGCAGAAAGGCCTAACAAGTCAGAAAATAGTAATATGAGCTAAATCGGATACTTATTAAAAAAGTTAGAGCAATTTGAATTTGGCTACATGCTGAATCCAAAATGTTGAAAATTTTTTTCAAAATTCTTCTTCCTCTTCTAGGCGATTTTTGAGGGTTGTGACGTCACTTTTCGAAATTTACCTATAACTTTTTACATAATTAAGATTTTTGAAAATCCTTTGAGCTGGATCCTCCTGGGGGACCAGTCTACCAGTTTTTTGAAAAAAAATTAAATTTTCGCAAAATTTTTTTTAATGTTGCAAAAAATTGCAAAAAAAATTTTTGAATGTGCCGCCCTCTAGAATTTAGGTAAATATACTTCCCAAGAATGTGAATCTACAAAATGACCTAATTTTTTAAGAATAGAAAAAAGTTAGAGCAAAAAAATCCCAACTTTCTGTCATTGCAAAAATCATATAACTGATGTTTTTGCAATAAAAACATAGAAAAAAATTTTTGCGAGAATTTTGATACTAAGAGTTCATTGCAGAAAGGCCTAACAAGTCAGAAAATAGTAATATGAGCTAAATCGGATACTTATTAAAAAAGTTAGAGCAATTTGAATTTGGCTACATGCTGAATCCAAAATGTTGAAAATTTTTTTCAAAATTCTTCTTCCTCTTCTGGGCGATTTTTGAGGGTTGTGACGTCACTTTTCGAAATTTACCTATAACTTTTTACATAATTAAGATTTTTGAAAATCCTTTGAGCTGGATCCTCCTGGGGGACCAGTCTACCAGTTTTTTGCAAAAAAAATAAATTTACGCAAAATTTTTTTTAATGTTGCAAAAAATTGCAAAAAAAATTTTTGAATGTGCCGCCCTCTAGAATTTAGGTAAATATACTTCCCAAGAATGTGAATCTACAAAATGACCTAATTTTTTAAGAATAGAAAAAAGTTAGAGCAAAAAAATCCCAACTTTCTGTCATTGCAAAAATCATATAACTGATGTTTTTGCAATAAAAACATAGAAAAAAATTTTTGCGAGAATTTTGATACTAAGAGTTCATTGCAGAAAGGCCTAACAAGTCAGAAAATAGTAATATGAGCTAAATCGGATACTTATTAAAAAAGTTAGAGCAATTTGAATTTGGCTACATGCTGAATCCAAAATGTTGAAAATTTTTTTCAAAATTCTTCTTCCTCTTCTGGGCGATTTTTGAGGGTTGTGACGTCACTTTTCGAAATTTACCTATAACTTTTTACATAATTAAGATTTTTGAAAATCCTTTGAGCTGGATCCTCCTTAGGGACCAGTCTACCAGTTTTTTGCAAAAAAATAAATTTTCGCAAAATTTTTTTTAATGTTGCAAAAAATTGCAAAAAAAATTTTTTAATGTGCCGCCCTCTAGAATTTGATTAATATACTTCCCAAGAATGTGAATCTACAAAATGACCTAATTTTTTAAGAATAGAGAAAAGTTAGAGCAAAAAAATCCCAACTTTCTGTCATTGCAAAAATCATATAACTGATGTTTTTGCAATAAAAACATAGAAAAAAATTTTTTGAGAATTTTGATACTAAGAGTTCATTGCAGAAAGGCCTAACAAGTCAGAAAATAGTAATATGAGCTAAATCGGATACTTATTAAAAAAGTTAGAGCAATTTGAATTTGGCTACATGCTGAATCCAAAATGTTGAAAATTTTTTTCAAAATTCTTCTTCCTCTTCTAGGCGATTTTTGAGGGTTGTGACGTCACTTTTCGAAATTTACCTATAACTTTTTACATAATTAAGATTTTTGAAAATCCTTTGAGCTGGATCCTCCTGGGGGACCAGTCTACCAGTTTTTTGCAAAAAAAATAAATTTTCGCAAAATTTTTTTTAATGTTGCAAAAAATTGCAAAAAAAAATTTTTGAATGTGCCGCCCTCTAGAATTTAGGTAAATATACTTCCCAAGAATGTGAATCTACAAAATGACCTAATTTTTTAAGAATAGAAAAAAGTTAGAGCAAAAAAATCCCAACTTTCTGTCATTGCAAAAATCATATAACTGATGTTTTTGCAATAAAAACATAGAAAAAAATTTTTGCGAGAATTTTGATACTAAGAGTTCATTGCAGAAAGGCCTAACAAGTCAGAAAATAGTAATATGAGCTAAATCGGATACTTATTAAAAAAGTTAGAGCAATTTGAATTTGGCTACATGCTGAATCCAAAATGTTGAAAATTTTTTTCAAAATTCTTCTTCCTCTTCTAGGCGATTTTTGAGGGTTGTGACGTCACTTTTCGAAATTTACCTATAACTTTTTACATAATTAAGATTTTTGAAAATCCTTTGAGCTGGATCCTCCTGGGGGACCAGTCTACCAGTTTTTTGCAAAAAAAATAAATTTTCGCAAAATTTTTTTTAATGTTGCAAAAAATTGCAAAAAAAAATTTTTGAATGTGCCGCCCTCTAGAATTTAGGTAAATATACTTCCCAAGAATGTGAATCTACAAAATGACCTTATTTTTTAAGAATAGAGAAAAGTTAGAGCAAAAAAATCCCTACTTTCTGTCATTGCAAAAATCAAATAACTGATGTTTTTGCAATAAAAACATAGAAAAAAATTTTTGCGAGAATTTTGATACTAAGAGTTCATTGCAGAAAGGCCTAACAAGTCAGAAAATAGTAATATGAGCTAAATCGGATACTTATTAAAAAAGTTACAGCAATTTGAATTTGGCTACATGCTGAATCCAAAATGTTGAAAATTTTTTTCAAAATTCTTCTTCCTCTTCTGGGCGATTTTTGAGGGTTGTGACGTCACTTTTCGAAATTTACCTATAACTTTTTACATAATTAAAAATTTTAAAAATCCTTTGAGCTGGATCCTCCTGGGGGACCAGTCTACCAGTTTTTTGCAAAAAAAATAAATTTTCGCAAAATTTTTTTTAATGTTGCAAAAAATTGCAAAAAAAATTTTTGAATGTGCCGCCCTCTAGAATTTAGGTAAATATACTTCCCAAGAATGTGAGTCTACAAAATGACCTAATTTTTTAAGAATAGAGAAAAGTTAGAGCAAAAAAATCCCAACTTTCTGTCATTGCAAAAATCATATAACTGATTTTTTTGCAATAAAAACATAGAAAAAAATTTTTGCGAGAATTTTGATACTAAGAGTTCATTGCAGAAAGGCCTAACAAGTCAGAAAATAGTAATATGAGCTAAATCGGATACTTATTAAAAAAGTTAGAGCAATTTGAATTTGGCTACATGCTGAATCCAAAATGTTGAAAATTTTTTTCAAAATTCTTCTTCCTCTTCTAGGCGATTTTTGAGGGTTGTGACGTCACTTTTCGAAATTTACCTATAACTTTTTACATAATTAAGATTTTTGAAAATCCTTTGAGCTGGATCCTCCTGGGGGACCAGTCTACCAGTTTTTTGCAAAAAAAATAAATTTTCGCAAAATTTTTTTTAATGTTGCAAAAAATTGCAAAAAAAATTTTTGAATGTGCCGCCCTCTAGAATTTAGGTAAATATACTTCCCAAGAATGTGAATCTACAAAATGACCTAATTTTTTAAGAATAGAAAAAAGTTAGAGCAAAAAAATCCCAACTTTCTGTCATTGCAAAAATCATATAACTGATGTTTTTGCAATAAAAACATAGAAAAAAATTTTTGCGAGAATTTTGATACTAAGAGTTCATTGCAGAAAGGCCTAACAAGTCAGAAAATAGTAATATGAGTTAAATCGGATACTTATTAAAAAAGTTAGAGCAATTTGAATTTGGCTACATGCTGAATCCAAAATGTTGAAAATTTTTTTCAAAATTCTTCTTCCTCTTCTGGGCGATTTTTGAGGGTTGTGACGTCACTTTTCGAAATTTACCTATAACTTTTTACATAATTAAGATTTTTGAAAATCCTTTGAGCTGGATCCTCCTTAGGGACCAGTCTACCAGTTTTTTGCAAAAAAATAAATTTTCGCAAAATTTTTTTTAATGTTGCAAAAAATTGCAAAAAAAATTTTTTAATGTGCCGCCCTCTAGAATTTGATTAATATACTTCCCAAGAATGTGAATCTACAAAATGACCTAATTTTTTAAGAATAGAGAAAAGTTAGAGCAAAAAAATCCCAACTTTCTGTCATTGCAAAAATCATATAACTGATGTTTTTGCAATAAAAACATAGAAAAAAATTTTTTGAGAATTTTGATACTAAGAGTTCATTGCAGAAAGGCCTAACAAGTCAGAAAATAGTAATATGAGCTGAATCGGATACTTATTAAAAAAGTTAGAGCAATTTGAATTTGGCTACATGCTGAATCCAAAATGTTGAAAATTTTTTTCAAAATTCTTCTTCCTCTTCGAGGCGATTTTTGAGGGTTGTGACGTCACTTTTCGAAATTTACCTATAACTTTTTACATAATTAAGATTTTTGAAAATCCTTTGAGCTGGATCCTCCTGGGGGACCAGTCTACCAGTTTTTTGCAAAAAAAATAAATTTTCGCAAAATTTTTTTTAAAGTTGCAAAAAAAATTTTTGAATGTGCCGCCCTCTAGAATTTCAGTAAATATATTTCCCAAGAATGTGAATCTACAAAATGACCTAATTTTTTAAGAATAGAGAAAAGTTAGAGCAAAAAAATCCCAACTTTCTGTCATTGCGAAAATCATATAACTGATTTTTTTGCAATAAAAACATAGAAAAAAATTTTTGCGAGAATTTTGATACTAAGAGTTCATTGCAGAAAGGCCTAACAAGTCAGAAAATAGTAATATGAGCTAAATCGGATACTTATTAAAAAAGTTAGAGCAATTTGAATTTGGCTACATGCTGAATCCAAAATGTTGAAAATTTTTTTCAAAATTCTTCTTCCTCTTCTAGGCGATTTTTGAGGGTTGTGACGTCACTTTTCGAAATTTACCTATAACTTTTTACATAATTAAGATTTTTGAAAATCCTTTGAGCTGGATCCTCCTGGGGGACCAGTCTACCAGTTTTTTGAAAAAAAATTAAATTTTCGCAAAATTTTTTTTAATGTTGCAAAAAATTGCAAAAAAAATTTTTAAATGTGCCGCTCTCTAGAATTTAGGTAAATATACTTCCCAAGAATGTGAATCTACAAAATGACCTAATTTTTTAAGAATAGAAAAAAGTTAGAGCAAAAAAATCCCAACTTTCTGTCATTGCAAAAATCATATAACTGATGTTTTTGCAATAAAAACATAGAAAAAAATTTTTGCGAGAATTTTGATACTAAGAGTTCATTGCAGAAAGGCCTAACAAGTCAGAAAATAGTAATATGAGCTAAATCGGATACTTATTAAAAAAGTTAGAGCAATTTGAATTTGGCTACATGCTGAATCCAAAATGTTGAAAATTTTTTTCAAAATTCTTCTTCCTCTTCTGGGCGATTTTTGAGGGTTGTGACGTCACTTTTCGAAATTTACCTATAACTTTTTACATAATTAAGATTTTTGAAAATCCTTTGAGCTGGATCCTCCTGGGGGACCAGTCTACCAGTTTTTTGCAAAAAAAATAAATTTACGCAAAATTTTTTTTAATGTTGCAAAAAATTGCAAAAAAAATTTTTGAATGTGCCGCCCTCTAGAATTTAGGTAAATATACTTCCCAAGAATGTGAATCTACAAAATGACCTAATTTTTTAAGAATAGAAAAAAGTTAGAGCAAAAAAATCCCAACTTTCTGTCATTGCAAAAATCATATAACTGATGTTTTTGCAATAAAAACATAGAAAAAAATTTTTGCGAGAATTTTGATACTAAGAGTTCATTGCAGAAAGGCCTAACAAGTCAGAAAATAGTAATATGAGTTAAATCGGATACTTATTAAAAAAGTTAGAGCAATTTGAATTTGGCTACATGCTGAATCCAAAATGTTGAAAATTTTTTTCAAAATTCTTCTTCCTCTTCTGGGCGATTTTTGAGGGTTGTGACGTCACTTTTCGAAATTTACCTATAACTTTTTACATAATTAAGATTTTTGAAAATCCTTTGAGCTGGATCCTCCTTAGGGACCAGTCTACCAGTTTTTTGCAAAAAAAATAAATTTTCGCAAAATTTTTTTTAATGTTGCAAAAAATTGCAAAAAAAATTTTTTAATGTGCCGCCCTCTAGAATTTGATTAATATACTTCCCAAGAATGTGAATCTACAAAATGACCTAATTTTTTAAGAATAGAGAAAAGTTAGAGCAAAAAAATCCCAACTTTCTGTCATTGCAAAAATCATATAACTGATGTTTTTGCAATAAAAACATAGAAAAAAATTTTTTGAGAATTTTGATACTAAGAGTTCATTGCAGAAAGGCCTAACAAGTCAGAAAATAGTAATATGAGCTGAATCGGATACTTATTAAAAAAGTTAGAGCAATTTGAATTTGGCTACATGCTGAATCCAAAATGTTGAAAATTTTTTTCAAAATTCTTCTTCCTCTTCGAGGCGATTTTTGAGGGTTGTGACGTCACTTTTCGAAATTTACCTATAACTTTTTACATAATTAAGATTTTTGAAAATCCTTTGAGCTGGATCCTCCTGGGGGACCAGTCTACCAGTTTTTTGCAAAAAAAATAAATTTTCGCAAAATTTTTTTTAATGTTGCAAAAAATTGCAAAAAAAATTTTTGAATGTGCCGCCCTCTAGAATTTCAGTAAATATATTTCCCAAGAATGTGAATCTACAAAATGACCTAATTTTTTAAGAATAGAGAAAAGTTAGAGCAAAAAAATCCCAACTTTCTGTCATTGCGAAAATCATATAACTGATTTTTTTGCAATAAAAACATAGAAAAAAATTTTTGCGAGAATTTTGATACTAAGAGTTCATTGCAGAAAGGCCTAACAAGTCAGAAAATAGTAATATGAGCTAAATCGGATACTTATTAAAAAAGTTAGAGCAATTTGAATTTGGCTACATGCTGAATCCAAAATGTTGAAAATTTTTTTCAAAATTCTTCTTCCTCTTCTAGGCGATTTTTGAGGGTTGTGACGTCACTTTTCGAAATTTACCTATAACTTTTTACATAATTAAGATTTTTGAAAATCCTTTGAGCTGGATCCTCCTGGGGGACCAGTCTACCAGTTTTTTGAAAAAAAATTAAATTTTCGCAAAATTTTTTTTAATGTTGCAAAAAATTGCAAAAAAAATTTTTAAATGTGCCGCTCTCTAGAATTTAGGTAAATATACTTCCCAAGAATGTGAATCTACAAAATGACCTAATTTTTTAAGAATAGAAAAAAGTTAGAGCAAAAAAATCCCAACTTTCTGTCATTGCAAAAATCATATAACTGATGTTTTTGCAATAAAAACATAGAAAAAAATTTTTGCGAGAATTTTGATACTAAGAGTTCATTGCAGAAAGGCCTAACAAGTCAGAAAATAGTAATATGAGCTAAATCGGATACTTATTAAAAAAGTTAGAGCAATTTGAATTTGGCTACATGCTGAATCCAAAATGTTGAAAATTTTTTTCAAAATTCTTCTTCCTCTTCTGGGCGATTTTTGAGGGTTGTGACGTCACTTTTCGAAATTTACCTATAACTTTTTACATAATTAAGATTTTTGAAAATCCTTTGAGCTGGATCCTCCTGGGGGACCAGTCTACCAGTTTTTTGCAAAAAAAAATAAATTTACGCAAAATTTTTTTTAATGTTGCAAAAAATTGCAAAAAAAATTTTTGAATGTGCCGCCCTCTAGAATTTAGGTAAATATACTTCCCAAGAATGTGAATCTACAAAATGACCTAATTTTTTAAGAATAGAAAAAAGTTAGAGCAAAAAAATCCCAACTTTCTGTCATTGCAAAAATCATATAACTGATGTTTTTGCAATAAAAACATAGAAAAAAATTTTTGCGAGAATTTTGATACTAAGAGTTCATTGCAGAAAGGCCTAACAAGTCAGAAAATAGTAATATGAGCTAAATCGGATACTTATTAAAAAAGTTAGAGCAATTTGAATTTGGCTACATGCTGAATCCAAAATGTTGAAAATTTTTTTCAAAATTCTTCTTCCTCTTCTGGGCGATTTTTGAGGGTTGTGACGTCACTTTTCGAAATTTACCTATAACTTTTTACATAATTAAGATTTTTGAAAATCCTTTGAGCTGGATCCTCCTTAGGGACCAGTCTACCAGTTTTTTGCAAAAAAATAAATTTTCGCAAAATTTTTTTTAATGTTGCAAAAAATTGCAAAAAAAATTTTTTAATGTGCCGCCCTCTAGAATTTGATTAATATACTTCCCAAGAATGTGAATCTACAAAATGACCTAATTTTTTAAGAATAGAGAAAAGTTAGAGCAAAAAAATCCCAACTTTCTGTCATTGCAAAAATCATATAACTGATGTTTTTGCAATAAAAACATAGAAAAAAATTTTTTGAGAATTTTGATACTAAGAGTTCATTGCAGAAAGGCCTAACAAGTCAGAAAATAGTAATATGAGCTGAATCGGATACTTATTAAAAAAGTTAGAGCAATTTGAATTTGGCTACATGCTGAATCCAAAATGTTGAAAATTTTTTTCAAAATTCTTCTTCCTCTTCGAGGCGATTTTTGAGGGTTGTGACGTCACTTTTCGAAATTTACCTATAACTTTTTACATAATTAAGATTTTTGAAAATCCTTTGAGCTGGATCCTCCTGGGGGACCAGTCTACCAGTTTTTTGCAAAAAAAATAAATTTTCGCAAAATTTTTTTTAATGTTGCAAAAAATTGCAAAAAAAATTTTTGAATGTGCCGCCCTCTAGAATTTCAGTAAATATACTTCCCAAGAATGTGAATCTACAAAATGACCTAATTTTTTAAGAATAGAGAAAAGTTAGAGCAAAAAAATCCCAACTTTCTGTCATTGCAAAAATCATATAACTGATGTTTTTTCCATAAAAACATAGAAAAAAATTTTTGCGAGAATTTTGATACTAAGAGTTCATTGCAGAAAGGCCTAACAAGTCAGAAAATAGTAATATGAGCTAAATCGGATACTTATTAAAAAAGTTACAGCAATTTGAATTTGGCTACATGCTGAATCCAAAATGTTGAAAATTTTTTTCAAAATTCTTCTTCCTCTTCTAGGCGATTTTTGAGGGTTGTGACGTCACTTTTAGAAATTTACCTATAACTTTTTACATAATCAAGATTTTTGAAAATCCTTTGAGCTGGATCCTCCTGGGGGACCAGTCTACCAGTTTTTTGCAAAAAAAATAAATTTTCGCAAAATTTTTTTTAAAGTTGCAAAAAATTGCAAAAACAAATTTTTGAATGTGCCGCCCTCTAGAATTTAAGTAAATATACTTCCCAAGAATGTGAATCTACAAAATGACCTAATTTTTTAAGAATAGAGAAAAGTTAGAGCAAAAAAATCCCAACTTTCTGTCATTGCAAAAATCATATAACTGATGTTTTTGCAATAAAAACATAGACAAAAATTTTTTCAAAAATTTTGATACTAAGAGTTCATTGCAGAAAGGCCAAACAAGTCAGAAAATAGTAATATGAGCTGAATCGGATACTTATTAAAAAAGTTAGAGCAATTTGAATTTGGCTACATGCTGAATCCAAAATGTTGAAAATTTTTTTCAAAATTCTTCTTCCTCTTCTAGGCGATTTTTGAGGGTTGTGACGTCACTTTTCGAAATTTACCTATAACTTTTTACATAATTAAATGTTTGAAAATCCTTTGAGCTGGATCCTCCTGGGGGACCAGTCTACCAGTTTTTTGAAAAAAAATTAAATTTTCGCAAAATTTTTTTTAATGTTGCAAAAAATTGCAAAAAAAATTTTTGAATGTGCCGCCCTCTAGAATTTAGGTAAATATACTTCCCAAGAATGTGAGTCTACAAAATGACCTAATTTTTTAAGAATAGAGAAAAGTTAGAGCAAAAAAATCCCAACTTTCTGTCATTGCAAAAATCATATAACTGATTTTTTTGCAATAAAAACATAGAAAAAAATTTTTGCGAGAATTTTGATACTAAGAGTTCATTGCAGAAAGGCCTAACAAGTCAGAAAATAGTAATATGAGCTAAATCGGATACTTATTAAAAAAGTTAGAGCAATTTGAATTTGGCTACATGCTGAATCCAAAATGTTGAAAATTTTTTTCAAAATTCTTCTTCCTCTTCTAGGCGATTTTTGAGGGTTGTGACGTCACTTTTCGAAATTTACCTATAACTTTTTACATAATTAAGATTTTTGAAAATCCTTTGAGCTGGATCCTCCTGGGGGACCAGTCTACCAGTTTTTTGCAAAAAAAAAAAATTTTCGCAAAATTTTTTTTAATGTTGCAAAAAATTGCAAAAACAATTTTTCAATGTGCCGCCCTCTAGAATTTAGGTAAATATACTTCCCAAGAATGTGAATCTACAAAATGACCTAATTTTTTAAGAATAGAGAAAAGTTAGAGCAAAAAAATCCCAACTTTCTGTCATTGCAAAAATCATATAACTGATGTTTTTGCAATAAAAACATAGACAAAAATTTTTTCAAAAATTTTGATACTAAGAGTTCATTGCAGAAAGGCCAAACAAGTCAGAAAATAGTAATATGAGCTGAATCGGATACTTATTAAAAAAGTTAGAGCAATTTGAATTTGGCTACATGCTGAATCCAAAATGTTGAAAATTTTTTTCAAAATTCTTCTTCCTCTTCTAGGCGATTTTTGAGGGTTGTGACGTCACTTTTCGAAATTTACCTATAACTTTTTACATAATTAAATGTTTGAAAATCCTTTGAGCTGGATCCTCCTGGGGGACCAGTCTACCAGTTTTTTGAAAAAAAATTAAATTTTCGCAAAATTTTTTTTAATGTTGCAAAAAATTGCAAAAAAAATTTTTGAATGTGCCGCCCTCTAGAATTTAGGTAAATATACTTCCCAAGAATGTGAGTCTACAAAATGACCTAATTTTTTAAGAATAGAGAAAAGTTAGAGCAAAAAAATCCCAACTTTCTGTCATTGCAAAAATCATATAACTGATTTTTTTGCAATAAAAACATAGAAAAAAATTTTTGCGAGAATTTTGATACTAAGAGTTCATTGCAGAAAGGCCTAACAAGTCAGAAAATAGTAATATGAGCTAAATCGGATACTTATTAAAAAAGTTAGAGCAATTTGAATTTGGCTACATGCTGAATCCAAAATGTTGAAAATTTTTTTCAAAATTCTTCTTCCTCTTCTAGGCGATTTTTGAGGGTTGTGACGTCACTTTTCGAAATTTACCTATAACTTTTTACATAATTAAGATTTTTGAAAATCCTTTGAGCTGGATCCTCCTGGGGGACCAGTCTACCAGTTTTTTGCAAAAAAAATAAATTTTCGCAAAATTTTTTTTAATGTTGCAAAAAATTGCAAAAAAAATTTTTGAATGTGCCGCCCTCTAGAATTTAGGTAAATATACTTCCCAAGAATGTGAATCTACAAAATGACCTAATTTTTTAAGAATAGAGAAAAGTTAGAGCAAAAAAATCCCAACTTTCTGTCATTGCAAAAATCATATAACTGATGTTTTTGCAATAAAAACATACAAAAAAATTTTTGCGAGAATTTTGATACTAAGAGTTCATTGCAGAAAGGCCTAACAAGTCAGAAAATAGTAATATGAGCTAAATCGGATACTTATTAAAAAAGTTAGAGCAATTTGAATTTGGCTACATGCTGAATCCAAAATGTTGAAAATTTTTTTCAAAATTCTTCTTCCTCTTCTAGGCGATTTTTGAGGGTTGTGACGTCACTTTTCGAAATTTACCTATAACTTTTTACATAATTAAGATTTTTGAAAATCCTTTGAGCTGGATCCTCCTGGGGGACCAGTCTACCAGTTTTTTGCAAAAAAAATAAATTTTCGCAAAATTTTTTTTAATGTTGCAAAAAATTGCAAAAAAAATTTTTAAATGTGCCGCTCTCTAGAATTTAGGTAAATATACTTCCCAAGAATGTGAATCTACAAAATGACCTAATTTTTTAAGAATAGAAAAAAGTTAGAGCAAAAAAATCCCAACTTTCTGTCATTGCAAAAATCATATAACTGATGTTTTTGCAATAAAAACATAGAAAAAAATTTTTGCGAGAATTTTGATACTAAGAGTTCATTGCAGAAAGGCCTAACAAGTCAGAAAATAGTAATATGAGCTAAATCGGATACTTATTAAAAAAGTTAGAGCAATTTGAATTTGGCTACATGCTGAATCCAAAATGTTGAAAATTTTTTTCAAAATTCTTCTTCCTCTTCTAGGCGATTTTTGAGGGTTGTGACGTCACTTTTCGAAATTTACCTATAACTTTTTACATAATTAAGATTTTTGAAAATCCTTTGAGCTGGATCCTCCTGGGGGACCAGTCTACCAGTTTTTTGCAAAAAAAATAAATTTTCGCAAAATTTTTTTTAATGTTGCAAAAAATTGCAAAAAAAATTTTTGAATGTGCCGCCCTCTAGAATTTAGGTAAATATACTTCCCAAGAATGTGAATCTACAAAATGACCTAATTTTTTAAGAATAGAAAAAAGTTAGAGCAAAAAAATCCCAACTTTCTGTCATTGCAAAAATCATATAACTGATGTTTTTGCAATAAAAACATAGAAAAAAATTTTTGCGAGAATTTTGATACTAAGAGTTCATTGCAGAAAGGCCTAACAAGTCAGAAAATAGTAATATGAGCTAAATCGGATACTTATTAAAAAAGTTAGAGCAATTTGAATTTGGCTACATGCTGAATCCAAAATGTTGAAAATTTTTTTCAAAATTCTTCTTCCTCTTCTAGGCGATTTTTGAGGGTTGTGACGTCACTTTTCGAAATTTACCTATAACTTTTTACATAATTAAGATTTTTGAAAATCCTTTGAGCTGGATCCTCCTGGGGGACCAGTCTACCAGTTTTTTGCAAAAAAAATAAATTTTCGCAAAATTTTTTTTAATGTTGCAAAAAATTGCAAAAAAAATTTTTGAATGTGCCGCCCTCTAGAATTTAGGTAAATATACTTCCCAAGAATGTGAATCTACAAAATGACCTTATTTTTTAAGAATAGAGAAAAGTTAGAGCAAAAAAATCCCTACTTTCTGTCATTGCAAAAATCAAATAACTGATGTTTTTGCAATAAAAACATAGAAAAAAATTTTTGCGAGAATTTTGATACTAAGAGTTCATTGCAGAAAGGCCTAACAAGTCAGAAAATAGTAATATGAGCTAAATCGGATACTTATTAAAAAAGTTACAGCAATTTGAATTTGGCTACATGCTGAATCCAAAATGTTGAAAATTTTTTTCAAAATTCTTCTTCCTCTTCTGGGCGATTTTTGAGGGTTGTGACGTCACTTTTCGAAATTTACCTATAACTTTTTACATAATTAAAAATTTTAAAAATCCTTTGAGCTGGATCCTCCTGGGGGACCAGTCTACCAGTTTTTTGCAAAAAAAATAAATTTTCGCAAAATTTTTTTTAATGTTGCAAAAAATTGCAAAAAAAATTTTTGAATGTGCCGCCCTCTAGAATTTAGGTAAATATACTTCCCAAGAATGTGAGTCTACAAAATGACCTAATTTTTTAAGAATAGAGAAAAGTTAGAGCAAAAAAATCCCAACTTTCTGTCATTGCAAAAATCATATAACTGATTTTTTTGCAATAAAAACATAGAAAAAAATTTTTGCGAGAATTTTGATACTAAGAGTTCATTGCAGAAAGGCCTAACAAGTCAGAAAATAGTAATATGAGCTAAATCGGATACTTATTAAAAAAGTTAGAGCAATTTGAATTTGGCTACATGCTGAATCCAAAATGTTGAAAATTTTTTTCAAAATTCTTCTTCCTCTTCTAGGCGATTTTTGAGGGTTGTGACGTCACTTTTCGAAATTTACCTATAACTTTTTACATAATTAAGATTTTTGAAAATCCTTTGAGCTGGATCCTCCTGGGGGACCAGTCTACCAGTTTTTTGCAAAAAAAATAAATTTTCGCAAAATTTTTTTTAATGTTGCAAAAAATTGCAAAAAAAATTTTTGAATGTGCCGCCCTCTAGAATTTAGGTAAATATACTTCCCAAGAATGTGAATCTACAAAATGACCTAATTTTTTAAGAATAGAAAAAAGTTAGAGCAAAAAAATCCCAACTTTCTGTCATTGCAAAAATCATATAACTGATGTTTTTGCAATAAAAACATAGAAAAAAATTTTTGCGAGAATTTTGATACTAAGAGTTCATTGCAGAAAGGCCTAACAAGTCAGAAAATAGTAATATGAGCTAAATCGGATACTTATTAAAAAAGTTAGAGCAATTTGAATTTGGCTACATGCTGAATCCAAAATGTTGAAAATTTTTTTCAAAATTCTTCTTCCTCTTCTAGGCGATTTTTGAGGGTTGTGACGTCACTTTTCGAAATTTACCTATAACTTTTTACATAATTAAGATTTTTGAAAATCCTTTGAGCTGGATCCTCCTGGGGGACCAGTCTACCAGTTTTTTGCAAAAAAAATAAATTTTCGCAAAATTTTTTTTAATGTTGCAAAAAATTGCAAAAAAAATTTTTGAATGTGCCGCCCTCTAGAATTTAGGTAAATATACTTCCCAAGAATGTGAATCTACAAAATGACCTAATTTTTTAAGAATAGAAAAAAGTTAGAGCAAAAAAATCCCAACTTTCTGTCATTGCAAAAATCATATAACTGATGTTTTTGCAATAAAAACATAGAAAAAAATTTTTGCGAGAATTTTGATACTAAGAGTTCATTGCAGAAAGGCCTAACAAGTCAGAAAATAGTAATATGAGCTAAATCGGATACTTATTAAAAAAGTTAGAGCAATTTGAATTTGGCTACATGCTGAATCCAAAATGTTGAAAATTTTTTTCAAAATTCTTCTTCCTCTTCTGGGCGATTTTTGAGGGTTGTGACGTCACTTTTCGAAATTTACCTATAACTTTTTACATAATTAAGATTTTTGAAAATCCTTTGAGCTGGATCCTCCTTAGGGACCAGTCTACCAGTTTTTTGCAAAAAAAATAAATTTTCGCAAAATTTTTTTTAATGTTGCAAAAAATTGCAAAAAAAATTTTTGAATGTGCCGCCCTCTAGAATTTGATTAATATACTTCCCAAGAATGTGAATCTACAAAATGACCTAATTTTTTAAGAATAGAGAAAAGTTAGAGCAAAAAAATCCCAACTTTCTGTCATTGCAAAAATCATATAACTGATGTTTTTGCAATAAAAACATAGAAAAAAATTTTTTGAGAATTTTGATACTAAGAGTTCATTGCAGAAAGGCCTAACAAGTCAGAAAATAGTAATATGAGCTGAATCGGATACTTATTAAAAAAGTTAGAGCAATTTGAATTTGGCTACATGCTGAATCCAAAATGTTGAAAATTTTTTTCAAAATTCTTCTTCCTCTTCTAGGCGATTTTTGAGGGTTGTGACGTCACTTTTCGAAATTTACCTATAACTTTTTACATAATTAAGATTTTTGAAAATCCTTTGAGCTGGATCCTCCTGGGGGACCAGTCTACCAGTTTTTTGCAAAAAAAATAAATTTTCGCAAAATTTTTTTTAATGTTGCAAAAAATTGCAAAAACAAATTTTTGAATGTGCCGCCCTCTAGAATTTAAGTAAATATACTTCCCAAGAATGTGAATCTACAAAATGACCTAATTTTTTAAGAATAGAGAAAAGTTAGAGCAAAAAAATCCCAACTTTCTGTCATTGCAAAAATCATATAACTGATTTTTTTGCAATAAAAACATAGAAAAAAATTTTTGCGAGAATTTTGATACTAAGAGTTCATTGCAGAAAGGCCTAACAAGTCAGAAAATAGTAATATGAGCTAAATCGGATACTTATTAAAAAAGTTAGAGCAATTTGAATTTGGCTACATGCTGAATCCAAAATGTTGAAAATTTTTTTCAAAATTCTTCTTCCTCTTCTAGGCGATTTTTGAGGGTTGTGACGTCACTTTTCGAAATTTACCTATAACTTTTTACATAATTAAGATTTTTGAAAATCCTTTGAGCTGGATCCTCCTGGGGGACCAGTCTACCAGTTTTTTGCAAAAAAAATAAATTTTCGCAAAATTTTTTTTAATGTTGCAAAAAATTGCAAAAAAAATTTTTAAATGTGCCGCTCTCTAGAATTTAGGTAAATATACTTCCCAAGAATGTGAATCTACAAAATGACCTAATTTTTTAAGAATAGAAAAAAGTTAGAGCAAAAAAATCCCAACTTTCTGTCATTGCAAAAATCATATAACTGATGTTTTTGCAATAAAAACATAGAAAAAAATTTTTGCGAGAATTTTGATACTAAGAGTTCATTGCAGAAAGGCCTAACAAGTCAGAAAATAGTAATATGAGCTAAATCGGATACTTATTAAAAAAGTTAGAGCAATTTGAATTTGGCTACATGCTGAATCCAAAATGTTGAAAATTTTTTTCAAAATTCTTCTTCCTCTTCTAGGCGATTTTTGAGGGTTGTGACGTCACTTTTCGAAATTTACCTATAACTTTTTACATAATTAAGATTTTTGAAAATCCTTTGAGCTGGATCCTCCTGGGGGACCAGTCTACCAGTTTTTTGCAAAAAAAATAAATTTTCGCAAAATTTTTTTTAATGTTGCAAAAAATTGCAAAAAAAATTTTTGAATGTGCCGCCCTCTAGAATTTAGGTAAATATACTTCCCAAGAATGTGAATCTACAAAATGACCTAATTTTTTAAGAATAGAAAAAAGTTAGAGCAAAAAAATCCCAACTTTCTGTCATTGCAAAAATCATATAACTGATGTTTTTGCAATAAAAACATAGAAAAAAATTTTTGCGAGAATTTTGATACTAAGAGTTCATTGCAGAAAGGCCTAACAAGTCAGAAAATAGTAATATGAGCTAAATCGGATACTTATTAAAAAAGTTAGAGCAATTTGAATTTGGCTACATGCTGAATCCAAAATGTTGAAAATTTTTTTCAAAATTCTTCTTCCTCTTCTAGGCGATTTTTGAGGGTTGTGACGTCACTTTTCGAAATTTACCTATAACTTTTTACATAATTAAGATTTTTGAAAATCCTTTGAGCTGGATCCTCCTGGGGGACCAGTCTACCAGTTTTTTGCAAAAAAAATAAATTTTCGCAAAATTTTTTTTAATGTTGCAAAAAATTGCAAAAAAAATTTTTGAATGTGCCGCCCTCTAGAATTTGATTAATATACTTCCCAAGAATGTGAATCTACAAAATGACCTAATTTTTTAAGAATAGAGAAAAGTTAGAGCAAAAAAATCCCAACTTTCTGTCATTGCAAAAATCATATAACTGATGTTTTTGCAATAAAAACATAGAAAAAAATTTTTTGAGAATTTTGATACTAAGAGTTCATTGCAGAAAGGCCTAACAAGTCAGAAAATAGTAATATGAGCTTAATCGGATACTTATTAAAAAAGTTAGAGCAATTTGAATTTGGCTACATGCTGAATCCAAAATGTTGAAAATTTTTTTCAAAATTCTTCTTCCTCTTCTAGGCGATTTTTGAGGGTTGTGACGTCACTTTTCGAAATTTACCTATAACTTTTTACATAATTAAGATTTTTGAAAATCCTTTGAGCTGGATCCTCCTGGGGGACCAGTCTACCAGTTTTTTGCAAAAAAAATAAATTTTCGCAAAATTTTTTTTTAATGTTGCAAAAAATTGCAAAAAAAATTTTTGAATGTGTCGCCCTCTAGAATTTGAGTAAATATACTTCCCAAGAATGTGAATCTACAAAATGACCTAATTTTTTAAGAATAGAGAAAAGTTAGAGCAAAAAAATCCCAACTTTCTGTCATTGCAAAAATCATATAACTGATGTTTTTGCAATAAAAACATAGAAAAAAATTTTTGCGAGAATTTTGATACTAAGAGTTCATTGCAGAAAGGCCTAACAAGTCAGAAAATAGTAATATGAGCTAAATCGGATACTTATTAAAAAAGTTAGAGCAATTTGAATTTGGCTACATGCTGAATCCAAAATGTTGAAAATTTTTTTCAAAATTCTTCTTCCTCTTCTAGGCGATTTTTGAGGGTTGTGACGTCACTTTTCGAAATTTACCTATAACTTTTTACATAATTAAGATTTTTGAAAATCCTTTGAGCTGGATCCTCCTGGGGGACCAGTCTACCAGTTTTTTGCAAAAAAAATAAATTTTCGCAAAATTTTTTTTTAATGTTGCAAAAAAATGCAAAAAAAAATTTTTGAATGTGTCGCCCTCTAGAATTTAAGTAAATATACTTCCCAAGAATGTGAATCTACAAAATGACCTAATTTTTTAAGAATAGAGAAAAGTTAGAGCAAAAAAATCCCAACTTTCTGTCATTGCAAAAATCATATAATTGATTTTTTTGCAATAAAAACATAGAAAAAAATTTTTGCGAGAATTTTGATACTAAGAGTTCATTGCAGAAAGGCCTAACAAGTCAGAAAATAGTAATATGAGCTTAATCGGATACTTATTAAAAAAGTTAGAGCAATTTGAATTTGGCTACATGCTGAATCCAAAATGTTGAAAATTTTTTTCAAAATTCTTCTTCCTCTTCTAGGCGATTTTTGAGGGTTGTGACGTCACTTTTCGAAATTTACCTATAACTTTTTACATAATTAAGATTTTTGAAAATCCTTTGAGCTGGATCCTCCTGGGGGACCAGTCTACCAGTTTTTTGCAAAAAAAAATAAATTTTCGCAAAATTTTTTTTAATGTTGCAAAAAATTGCAAAAAAAATTTTTGAATGTGCCGCCCTCTAGAATTTAGGTAAATATACTTCCCAAGAATGTGAATCTACAAAATGACCTAATTTTTTAAGAATAGAGAAAAGTTAGAGCAAAAAAATCCCAACTTTCTGTCATTGCAAAAATCATATAACTGATTTTTTTGCAATAAAAACATAGAAAAAAATTTTTGCGAGAATTTTGATACTAAGAGTTCATTGCAGAAAGGCCTAACAAGTCAGAAAATAGTAATATGAGCTAAATCGGATACTTATTAAAAAAGTTAGAGCAATTTGAATTTGGCTACATGCTGAATCCAAAATGTTGAAAATTTTTTTCAAAATTCTTCTTCCTCTTCTAGGCGATTTTTGAGGGTTGTGACGTCACTTTTCGAAATTTACCTATAACTTTTTACATAATTAAGATTTTTGAAAATCCTTTGAGCTGGATCCTCCTGGGGGACCAGTCTACCAGTTTTTTGCAAAAAAAAAATAAATTTTCGCAAAATTTTTTTTAATGTTGCAAAAAATTGCAAAAAACAATTTTTGAATGTGCCGCCCTCTAGAATTTGAGTAAATATACTTCCCAAGAATGTGAATCTACAAAATGACCTAATTTTTTAAGAATAGAGAAAAGTTAGAGCAAAAAAATCCCAACTTTCTGTCATTGCAAAAATCATATAACTGATGTTTTTGCAATAAAAACATAGAAAAAAATTTTTGCGAGAATTTTGATACTAAGAGTTCATTGCAGAAAGGCCTAACAAGTCAGAAAATCGTAATATGAGCTTAATCGGATACTTATTAAAAAAGTTAGAGCAATTTGAATTTGGCTACATGCTGAATCCAAAATGTTGAAAATTTTTTTCAAAATTCTTCTTCCTCTTCTAGGCGATTTTTGAGGGTTGTGACGTCACTTTTCGAAATTTACCTATAACTTTTTACATAATTAAGATTTTTGAAAATCCTTTGAGCTGGATCCTCCTGGGGGACCAGTCTACCAGTTTTTTGCAAAAAAAATAAATTTTCGCAAAATTTTTTTTTAATGTTGCAAAAAATTGCAAAAAAAATTTTTGAATGTGTCGCCCTCTAGAATTTAAGTAAATATACTTCCCAAGAATGTGAATCTACAAAATGACCTAATTTTTTAAGAATAGAGAAAAGTTAGAGCAAAAAAATCCCAACTTTCTGTCATTGCAAAAATCATATAATTGATTTTTTTGCAATAAAAACATAGAAAAAAATTTTTGCGAGAATTTTGTCACTAAGAGTTCATTGCAGAAAGGCCTAACAAGTCAGAAAATCGTAATATGAGCTAAATCGGATACTTATTAAAAAAGTTAGAGCAATTTGAATTTGGCTACATGCTGAATCCAAAATGTTGAAAATTTTTTTCAAAATTCTTCTTCCTCTTCTAGGCGATTTTTGAGGGTTGTGACGTCACTTTTCGAAATTTACCTATAACTTTTTACATAATTAAGATTTTTGAAAATCCTTTGAGCTGGATC
>JAVJHS010000532.1:0-24067 GCA_032873175.1 Leptopilina drosophilae | reverse complement strand
TATTTTAGTGACTTTTTTTGATCGTTTTTCTGTTGATAGTTTTAAGTTGTGATTTTATTTATTTTTCTCCTTTATTTTAGAAGGTAAGTGTACAATTATTTTAACGACTTTTTCTTATCATTTGTTTTGTTTCTGATTTTAAGGTCTAATATGAATGATTTATTTTTATTAATTTAGAAGGTAAGTGTTCTATGATCTTAGTCTTTTTCCATATCGTTTGTTTTGTTTTGAGTTTTAAGGTTTGGTTTTACTTCTTTTAACCATTTGATTCGAAACGAAAGGTAATAATGGATTGTGAAGAAAAAGTGTTTATATATAAGTGTATAAATCCATTTAAAAAAGAGAAACACCTTAGAAAAAGAAGTTTGTATTCTGTGGGTGTGTTCGACGTTGACACTCTGAGCGCTCTGAAAGTACGAAACCACGTTTCGTACTTTCAGAGCGCTCAGAGTGTCAACGTCGAAAACACCCTGTTTCTCAGAGTTTAACGGCGTTGCAGGTCGAGAACTGGTAAGTGTTGCCAACCCACTCTCCCCCACTTTCCTGTATTTTTCCACTTTGATCACTTTTTAAAAGAAAACTAAGCACTTAATCGAAAAAGTGGGCCTTTACTGGGGAGCGAAATTAAATAGAGAATTTAACAAACTTTTTTTTATCTTGATTAGATGTTTCTATGAGCCACAATCTTATTTCTACGATTTCAATTGACAGATGTAGGTGACTTGATTTGGGGATAAAATGGCCGCCCCATAGAAAGGTGGAGTAAAGCGGGTTGCCTACGTAAAGGCATAACAGTATGATAAAATAGGGCAGTAACTTTTATTTTGTTGAGAATGATTAAAATAATATTTTGTAGTAATAAAAATTAATACAAGAAACATAAATAAAAGGATTTTCGTTTATAAAAATGTACATAATATAAAAATATGTTAAATTTAAACAAAAAATATTAAAAACATTTTTTTTTAATTTTGTTATTCATTAAAAATAACTTTTTAAAAAGATTAAAAATTAAATTGTTAATTAAATAAAAAATATTGGAAATGACAAATAAGCAGAATTTTTTGTCCACGAGAAAACGCGGCTTTGTTCCCAAGCGTGAATATCACAGGGCGAGCGATTGAAATAGAAGCAGAACTTAGGAATGCATACAAAATAATGTTTTTAAAACTTTATATTGTCGAAAGCAATTGACTTTAACAACTTCTGTCTTTTGCATTCATTCAACAGCATATTAATTAATTTGAAGGTTTTTGAATAAAAAAGATAAATTATGCAAATTACTGTCCTCATTTGAAAAAAATAATATTGCAGTAAATAGTATAAAAAGTTATAGATATAAACAAATCAAAATCATGTAATATTTTATCATTTCATTCTATAATAAGCCAAAAGTTTTTCTTTAAAAGATTTTATTTAACAAATGAAATGTGAGATTTTCTTATTTGTGTAAAAAAACTGGAAAATTATTAAACAAAATTTTACGTATATTATTTTGCTAAAAGGTTTGTAATTATTTGCAAAAAGGATAATAATTATCACAAGAATGCAATTATTTAAAATTTTTAAAATTACTTAAATTCTTGTCAGAAATTCAATTATTTTTCAAAAATCTGAAAAAAATGTGTTCAACATTTCCAATAACCTATATAAATAAATAACAATAATCTTGGACAAAGTTCAATTGTTTTGAGGAATTTAAATAAAATTCATTACAAAATTCAATTATTTTCATAAATAATAGTATTCATAACAAAAATTCAAATATGTTCAAAAATGTTGATAAACAAGTTGTATATATCCAGAAGTTCATTACATAAACATTTTGCTTCCTCTTTACTATAAGCAAAACGTTTTCTTCCTTGGGGAGAAAGCATTTATATTAAAATTAAAAAATAAAAAAAATGTTTAATAATATAGTGGATTTTTCAATTTTAATTTTATTTAATTTTATAAGTGCTAATAGTATATTCTTTTTATACATCAATCGATTCGTCTTGATGAAAATAATAAGATTTTTGGTTTGTTTTCAAGTAAAGAATAACGTTTTATTATACGCCAACTTATTATTAAAGAAGAAAATAAATTTCTAATAAAAGTGCGAATTTTTTCGTCTTTTATAAAATTGTGATTACTTTTATAAATTAAAATACAATATTGGGGAGACCGGGGCGTAATGGATCACTTTTTGTTGATTAACTTCGTCATTCTTGCTTTAATAAAAATTTCATCATGTGGAACACTTAGCCTAACTTCTCAGCTTTCAATTAAAAAAGTACGCCCTAATATCACTTATACTTTTTTTCTAGAACAATGTTTTTGGAGAAATGCAAGGTAAAAAATTTCGCCACGGGCCGGGGCGTAATGGACCAGCAATGAAATTATAATTTAGATCATCAAATATTATTACGGTATTGACAATTTTGGTTTTGTTATGTCCCGAGCAAAGAAAGGCTTTTAATTAAATTTAGTTATTTAGTTAAAAGAGGTTTTAAAACCAGTTAGCTGATTAATCAGGTTGGTAAGGCCTGATCTTTATTTTTATAGTAGGATCGTGATCACTTGTCAAAACTATGGGTTTTGCGCTAAAAACAAGATTAATATTCCTTTTATAAATTTATTGTTTACAACATTAATTAAAAGTACAGTTATTACAATTGGTTACTTACGTTTATTGGACAATATTCGTTGACAAAGTATCGCAAAGTCGTTATATTTGGTTTCTTGATTTGTTTTCGTTTCAAGTGAATGAAACTTAAAGTTTGTTATGTTACACTTATGTAACTTTCACAACTTTGTAAGAGTTTTGCTATAAATTAACAGTTTCACGTTATCTAAGTGTTAAATTATTTATCTTGCACCTTTTACGGAAAGAAACTTGTTTCTAAGTGATAATAATATAACTTGCACCGTTTTACGGAAAGAATTAATGAAATTTACACTGTTAATTTTGTATAACAAATACGACAGTTAAAACAACAACAAAATTAATGATTCTAAGTGTTAAATTATTATCTTGCACCTTTTTACGGGAAAGAAACTTGTTTCTAAGTGATAAATAATCTAACTTGCACCTTTTACGGAAAGAATTCGATAACTCGCGTTTTTGTTTAAACTGAAGGGTCGCTCTACAATGATATTATTCGCACTGAACTACACCCGGGAACTTTTGACAATCGCTCTTGATTTTGCATTGGCTTATATAGGACTTTTGGTCTATGTATCGTGTGGGGGAAATTAGTAAAAAAACACGTTTCTAGCCAAAAGAGCATGTAGCACGTTTCTATCTAAAAGAGCATTGAGCACATACAGATGTAATATGATCTTTTATGTTTCTTTCTAATTTCTATCTATCTATCATTGAGACTTATAATCAATACTTGAATTGATATTTATTGAATTCAAACATTGATACGAGTTTTTGCGCTATTAATCGAATCGACAGTCGATTATCGATTAATCGATTGTCGACTATCGATTAATTTTTTGATTCGACCAATTTAAAGGAATTTTAAATTAATTGCTTGGTAATAAACGCAATTTAAACAATATTTGCAAGTTATTAGTTATTTTAGATAATTGTTCTTAATAATATTAACTAATTTCACAAATTGCATTTATTCTTCTGTCATTCTTTTCAATCATGCGTCATCTTTTTCATTCATAGCTTTGACACTTGTCGCAAGGCATAGTACGTTGATTCCGTTTACAATTTCATTCATATGAGTAGTACACGTGCTAATGACTCATATGAATGAAAGATTACAATACTTAGTTATTAAATTTTATTTTCTGTTAATAATTTTAGAATTTTTGTGATAAATAATGCATTTAAAATGAACTATGCCTTTAGACAATGTACAAATATTATGCGTATTGTTTTTGTTTAATTAATAAATTAACTGAATTGTGTAATTTTAGAAAATTAACTAAATTTTTAAAATATATCGGGATATAACAGTCCCTCCCTCCTTAAATCGTTCTTCGTCCCCGAAGGACCAAATTATGAATGTTCACAATTTTTACGTTATGATGATTTAAGTGAATTTAATAAGTTTTACAATAATTTAATGTGCTGACATGGTAAGTTGACATTTTTAAGTTTTACTTTGGAATGTAGTGAACGTGCTTAAATGAGATACATAAAGGATGGGGTAAGTTGTTATGAAAATATTGGCGAAATGTCCCACGGTTTCGATGTTCTTCTTGAGACAAAGGATTTGCTGCTATCGTCAATTTTGAGGGCTGGTGATCTCAGGATCCGCGATGTCCATGTCCATTATTCTCCTCAGTTTTCCTTTTGATAATGAGTGATATTGGATCGGTAAGCGACGCATCCACAATTGACTTTCCTAGTCATTGTGTGGAAAAATATGGTATCGGTACCGTCTTCTTCACTTTTCACACGGGAAGTCTCATTTGGTGAGGAATTTTAATGATTAATTTCCTCTTTCTCCTATTTTTCTTCCTTTTCTTTTATAATTAGTGATTTTAATTTAAATGACATTAGTGATAGTGGCAACGATTATATTGAACAATTTTAAATCTGGATTTGTTTAACGATTCTGAGATTCATGACGAAAGTGTGCGGGATTTGAGTGACACTTCGGAATTAGTGGAAAATTCTAGTGTAATTAACCGATTTGTCGTAGAAGAGACAATTGCATTGCCTTCAACCTCATCGGGACCAAGTGTTTCCAGATTGTCATCTGAATTTTCCGCAGAAGTTGGTGCAGTTTTTCCTTCGACAAGTGCTGCCTTTAATACTGAAGTTCGTAATTACGATAATTTAACTAGGCCATTGGGACCTTCGATTTCTAGTTCTTCGATATGTCACGTCTCTCAACATAGACTCTTGGGGTTGAGAATTGTTGATATTGAAGAGTCATTGGGCATTTATCAATTTGCCATTTGGAGGAGTGCCTTTTGGATCTGCTGCCAGAATTATCTGCGATTTGTGCTCGTCAATCTTTGAGTCTCCTTTTAATATCAGTGAATTTAAAATAATTAGGCGATTGGATTCTAAACGAAAAGGGGTGATAGTGCGTGTGTCCCTAGTGCGGAGTTAAAAAAATTCAATTTTCACCTTAAAGCATATTTTTTTGTATAGAGGATATCACATAGATATTCTGTAATTTATTATGTAATTAGTCCCCTTTTGTGTATTTTTGATGCATGGGTTTTGTTTATAAATTTTTTTAAATTTTCTCTCCTTGTATTTTGTTATAGATTCCATCAATAGTGCCTTTATTCGTCGGCCCTTTAAGCTGAAATTGTTGGCTCAAATCCTTTTTGGTGTTACCGAGTTACACAGGATATCTCGGGAGATAAAAGGTTTAAAAGGTGTCCCACCACGAGGATTTGTTCCAAATTATTATCGAATAATAAGTCGTCCTGATTCGCAATTAAAGAGATGATTTTCCGTTAAACTATATCGGCTTCTTGGTCGGTGGTGAAGGGAAATTCGAAGGCGGCGGTGCGGAAATTGAAGAACACTAAATCGAAGTTGGAAAGGAAATTGATGCGTTTGGTTGTGGCCCTTATTGTCTCGTCGCAGAATAGGGCGAGCCTCGTAAGGTAAATTTTGGAAACTCTATTTATTTTCTTTCTTACTCTTTGTGAATTATAACTTTTGTAATCGATGGTTTTCCTTTTCTTTTTAGTTTGCAGGGAAAGAACGGTCGTTTTTGTCCGTTGTGGGAGGTTTTATTCCTATCAATCGAAGAAAATTTCCGTGCAATTGTGGTGTCAATGCAATTGAATCCGAGGAAGAAGAAATAGATATAATTAATTAATTATTACAATTTTTCATATATATAAATTTTTTCTTTGTTTTTGCATACACATACATAAACATACATACATAAATTCATACATATACCTCTCTAAACAGTAATTGTACATTATTTAGTATTTTATAATAAATTGGTTGTTTTTAATATAACATTTCTGTGTTTTAATTTACCTTGTGCTTGTTTGTCCGAATTTTATTACAATTTTTGAAGTTTTTTCCTTTGATTTTATTGGCTTATATTAAAATTTGTGAACTCCAATCTATTTTGACTTGAACAGTATATTTATTTGTGGGTTTATCGATAACTATTGATTAATTTGGCAGTCTAAATGACATTCAATTTTCTCACGTAATTTTGTTAAATTATTAATTGCCTTTAATTTCTTTTATACAAATTTTGTTAAAATCGATTTATTTATTGATTGTATCAATATTTCAAGTGGAATACGGCGAGAAAAATATCAAGGAAACATAAATGCGCAGGGAGTATATTTATAGGTTTAAGCGGAGGTCGAGCGACTCTCAACGCCTGAATCATCGGTACGGTCGATACGCAATCCCATATGGATCAGGAAACTCATAATTTCTTTTAAATTGATTAACAATCTTCTTTAAATTACAATAGCAACACTTTATTTATTTTTTTTTAAACTATCTCCTTTAATATGTATTTTCTCTTTTCACGAATTACTTATTATTGCTATTGTTATTACCGTGATTGTTATTTTCATCAATATTATTAAATTTTCAATAATAAATTCCATTGCAGTTTATTAAAAGTTTATTTGAATTTTATTCTTTATTTAATAATGACGATAAAATTTTAATTAAAGCTTATAATTGTTAGTGGAAAAAATATATATATTTTTTTTTATTTAATTTTTGGCAAAATTGTCTATATGTGATCATACAATTCAATTTTGTGTTTATTTTCTATCGATCATTATTGATAATTCGATAATATTAAGGTTTTTAGAGCAGGAAACATAGCAAGCGAACATGCATGGTAAGAGTGTACGCGACAACGAGGCCCGTATGCGTTGGAGACTTGAATGCCGCTCGATCTCGCCTACCGCATAAGAGTGTACGCGACAACGAGGCCGTATGCGTTGGAGATTTTAATGCCGTTCGATCTCGCTTACTGTGTGAGAGAGACGAGGGCCTGGCTATACTACTATTGGGCATGAGGCGTGGCAGTAGTAATTAGCCACGCAGCTCATACTCCTGCCTCGCATCCATCCTCTGTTGCTTTCATGCTCCCCTGATACTTTCAGCTCTTTTGCTGGGACTTTTATTGGCATTTATTATTAACAATAATTGTTAATAATGTCATAATTAATGTATTATCTTGTAATTTAATTGATTTTTATTAATATTCTTAAAATTAAAATGTTTCTCATTTTATTCTATATTTATTCTTAAAATTCGACAATAATTAATTAATGTAATATTAATAAATTATTGTTTTAATGCGTTATTAGTTAATTATTTTAATATTTTATTAATAATCATTAATTTGGCCAATAATTTACCATTTAATTCATACTTATATATAATAATAAAAATTTTTGATTAATTTAATTGTTTGTAATTATTTTGGCCAATCATAATTAACCAAACCAATTACAAACAATTGCAATTATTATTCTAATCTAGTATTTGTTAATTATTTGTTTAGGAAATACTAAATTGTTAATAGAAATATTTTAGTTAATAATCATTATTTAGTAATGAAAAGCTTAGTTATTATTATTTTAATTGTTAAATATATGTATACATTTCTGTTAAATGTTGATTAATTAGGATTTGTATAAGCATATTTAGTATTTATAAGCATTAATGTAATTTTTATTCGATTTTCATCGTGAATAAGCGAATTTTAAAATTTGAATTTGATTTATTTGCCGCTTTTCATGATGGTTGCCGAACAAGACATGCGCGATATATACATAGCTTCAGGGTCGATTCATGCGATCGATGTTTGTGAGCTTAAGGTTTTCAGCGCGCTGATTTGAATTGTGTCGCCTCTTGGCAATTCATAGTAGCCTGGTTATTTCAACTCTGTTAGTGGCTCTATTTCTTTAAATTTTTCGGGATTTTTGGGCCTGGGTCCTCCCTCCTTAGAGTTTACATTGTCCCCTAAAATGTATGTGAGCTCCAATTGGACCAATAATCCTTATACATTTGATCGATTATTTATTCGATCTTTGTCTCCTCTTCTTCTCCTCTTTCTATTCTCCTCTTCTCTCTTTTCTACTTTTCTTCCTCTCTGATCATTCTTTACTTTCTTCTAGTTCTTTTTCTAAATTCCTTTCTCTTCTCTTACTTCTCTCTTCTGCTCCTCTTCCTGTCACGTTCTACTCTCTCTTATCTCTCTCTTCCTCCTCTCTTCTCTTCTCTCTGCTTTCTTTCTCCTCTTCTCTTTCTCTCTCTTGCCTCTTTCTTTCTTCTCATTCTCATCTCTCTCGCTTTTTTCTTATTCTTCTCTTCTCTCTACCTACTTCTTCTCTCTCTCTCTATCTACTCGTCTTCTCTTCTTCTTCTCTATTCTCCTCTCTTCAACTCTCTATATTGGTCTCTCTCTTCTTCTCTGTCTATCTTCTTTACACTTCTCACTTTTCTCCCCTCTTTTCTATCTCTTATCTTCATTGATCTCTTCTCTTTCCTTATAATTTCTTTCTCTCTTCTCTTCTGGTGCTCTCTTCTTCTTCTTTTCTTTCTTCTTTTCTTTCTTTCTCTCTTCTTCTTCTTCTCTTTTACTTCGACTTAATCTTTCTGTATTCTCTGCTTTTCTCTTCTCTACTGTCTCTTCTCTTTCTCTCTTCTCTCTACTCTTCTATCTTCACTTATCTTTCTCTTCTCTTTATCTTTCTGCTCCCTCTCTCCTCTCTCTTCTTCTCTCTCTCTGATTCTCTTCTTCTTCTTCTCTGTTCTTCTCTCTTTCTTTTCTTCTCTCTCCTCTTTCGTCTCTTTTCTTCTTCTTCTTGCCTTCTCTTTCTACCTCTTCTTATCTCCTTCTTGTCTCTGTCTCTGCTCGTCTTCCTGTTATTCACTTATGTCTTTCTCTAGCTCTCACTCTCTTCTTTCTCTTTGTCTCTCTCTATTCTTCTTTCTCTCTCTATCTTCTTCTCTTCTCTCTTCATTTTCTCTCTCTTCTTTCTCTCTCTTTTTTTCTCACTTTCTCTCTCCTTACTTCCTTCGTTCTCTCTTATCTCTCTCTCTACTTTCTTCTCTTCTCTATTCCTTATTCTCTAATCTTCTTCTTCTCTCTTACTTCTTCTCTTCTTTCTAGTCTTCTCCACCTTCTATCGTTTTCCTTTCATTCTATTCTCTTTCTCTCTTTCTCTCTACTTTCTCGATTCTCTTCTTGCTTCCTTCTTCTCCGATTTCTAACCTTCTTATCTCTTTTCTCTTCTTTCTATCTCTCTCATACTTCTTTCTCTTTCTCTCTTCTCCTCTCTCTCTACTCTCTGTTTCTTTCTCTTCTTCTCTTCTCTTTCTCTAACTCTCTTTTCTGCTTACTCTTCTTCTTCTAACCATTCTTCGACTTCTCGCTTCTTCTTTCTTGCTCTTTCTCTTTATTTGTCGTTATGCTCCCTCTTCTCTATCTACTATCTCTTTCTATTTTTACTCTTACTGCTACTCTGTCTTCTCTTCTCTTTCTTTACTCTCTACTTTCTTCATCTTTTCTCTTGTCTCTTCTCTCTTCTCTTCTCTTCTTCTTCTTTTCTCTCTCTCTCTTTCTCTACTCTCTCTTCTCTTTTCTTCTTATCCTCTCTTCTCTTCTGATCTTTCTATTTTCTTTACTTCCTCTCTTTTCTCTTCTTACTTCCTGTTTCTTTGTTTCCTTCTTCTCCTTTCTTTCTCTCTCCTCTTCTTTCTTCCTTTCTTCTCTCCGCTCTTTTTACTTCTCTCTGTCTAATCCATCTGTCTTTTTCTTTTTCTTCTTCTTCTTTTCTCTATTCCATCTCTCGTCTTCTTTTCTTCTCTCTTTTCTCTCTTTCTATCTTTTCCTTCTTCTTTTCTCTCTTTCCCCCCTCTTTTTTTCTCTTCTTCTTCTTTGCTCTCTTTCTTCTCTCTCCTGCTCCTCTCTTCTTGCTTCTTTCTTCTTCTCTTCACTTCTTCTCTTCTATCTTCTCTTTATCTTCTTCTTTCTTTATTATATATCTGCTTCTCTTTCTCTATTCTCTTGTCTGCCTTACCTTCTTTTCTTTCTAACTTTTTCTTCTCTCCTTTCTGTTTCTTTCTCTTTATATCTCATTCTAAAGTCTTTTCTTCTTCTCTCTCTTTCTTCTCCTGTGTCTTGTTCTTCTTCTTCTTCTCCTATTCTCCTTCTTCTCTTTCTTCTCTCTCTTCTTTCTTGTCTTCGTCTCTTCTCTTTCTTATCTCTGTTCTCCTTCTCTTCTTCTCTCTTTTTCTCTCTATTTAATCTCTTCTCCTCCTTTCTTCTATTTCTCTTCTTCTCTCCTCTTCTTCACCTCTACTCTATTTCTTTCGTACTTCTTTCTTTCTTTCTCATTTGTTCTTTCTCTTTGTTACGACTTTATAAAAGTACGTATAGGTTTATAACTACTGACAATGCTATCAATAATAATAATATTTTGAAAGCTATTGATATATAATTAACCGCGTCAGAAATGTGGTCCCAAAAATGGAATTTCCATCTGTAACATCAAAATTATTTTAGTTATTTAATTCTTTATTTTAGTTTTTAATTAAAAAGAGGAGGAAAGAAGAAGGCGAACGCCAAATCCCACTTCCGTCTTTTTCTTTCGTCTTTCTTTTAATTTTTATTTATTGATTAATTGGTATTTACATATATGGTTTTTATAATATTCTTATTGCTATAATATTGATTAAGGGTATAATATAAGTGATTATTCGTATTTTATTGGTATATTATGGATTTACATATTTTTAATAATATTGATTATATTTTTTTATTATATTTATTTGATTATATAACTTAATTAAAGTTTGAAGTAGTGTTTTTATCTGATCCAAGTGGTTTTTTTTTCTCCTTCATGGTTTTTATTAATAAGTTAGAATATTGATTATAATATAGGTTAATAAAGGTAAGTTATGATTAATTAATATTATTATTGATTAATTATATTTAAAAAATTAATAAGGGTTATTATCTAAATTTTTTATAATATCAATATGTAATTCATGGTGTAATTTATTAATTCTTGTAATTCATTGATTAAGCCAGTATTGAATATAATTGATTATAATTTTATATTTTAAATAAATATTTGAATATAAATATAATATTTAGTGAATATATTTGTTTGTAATAATGTGATTTTCATAATTCTTTACAACTTGATAAACATTTTGTTTATTGTTTCAATAAATTCACATTATTTATAAGACTATTTAAATTTAACTTAATTATAAGGGCGAAATTTGAATTTTCGTTTCTCCATATAACAGTCGTAATATTAGATACTTAGCGGGTTATATACTCTACTATTTTGACAGTTAGTAATTTAATTCATTATTTATTTTTATTGGGTTTTTATTATTTGATTTTTTAGTATTTCTTTTTTTTTATTATTGTTATGAATTAATTGTATTTTATTTTTAAAATAATACGTGTCTCATTATAATTTTGTAATTTATTTATTGGTTGTTAATTTGATTTGGATGCTGTGTTTTTATGATCTTCATCTAAGGGCTTTTTATCCGCGTTATGTATTGCAAGGATCAGCATTTTTTGAAAATGACTCATTTGAAAACAAAACATCATGATGAACGGAGGTAAGTGACATTTGGTTTGAATTATTTGTATTTTTTTTGTAATTTTCTGTTTTAAATTTTATATTTAATTATAAGACTTGTGTCTTTATTTTTTTCAGAAAACAGTAATAATGTTAGAGAAAATCGTCGGGAGTCTCACGATGGTCCCAACGAAGGAATAAGCAAATTTTATGATTAATTAAATTATATAATTATTGCATTAGTTTATTAAAGAGATTTAGGCGATAATTATTATATATATATAAGTATATATTTTTTTTGTTTCAGAATATGGGTACGAGAATTTTCTTGTGACCCGTATTTATGGGAGGGTCGATTATTTATTCGCCCCCCATACATAAACCTTAAAATAGTCCGTCACCGGGGACGGGACTCGGTAGGTCCGTGTAGCCGGGACAGGCCCCCTTTGGCCCTAGTTGTTAGGTTTTTAAGTATTTTTGTATTTTAGTTTAAGTTTTTTAATAATAAATTGAATTTTAATTTTAAAATTATTGAAGTGTTTTATTTAACAGTTTTTCCTTATTTTTTTTTTTGAATGGCCCTTATTTATGAGCTCCGCAAGTTTGAGCACATAAATATGGGCAAACGTATTCATGGCCCGTATTTATGGGCTTTATAAGCTGGGCCCATATTTTATTGGCTTCATATTTTACTTGCACTTGCGTGCATAACTTTAAATTCGGGTGGGGCATTTTAAATTTTTATTGAATCTAGGGACTTTTGTATTCAGTGGGTTTTAACCTGCTGGTTTACTAAAATTGAATTTGGACATTGATTGTATGCAAATAAAGATCTCGTGGTTGAATCGTACTTTAGGTTTTCATCCTTGATAGACTGAATTTGAAGACAAGGATAGGTGTATGTGTTTTTCTCTTTCTTTATTTGAATTTTTTAATATCATTAGGTAATTGGCAATAACATTTTGTGTTTTTGGGCTTTGATTTAATAAACTATTACCTATTTGTTGCTATTTAGATATATTTTTTCTAACCAATTGGCTCATTAATTTTGAATTTTTGTCAGTGATTTTATGCATATAGATTCTTGTGGCGTCAGCCTACGTAAGTTCGTGTTGAGGCAGTTTCTTTGTGTTGCTGCCTTTATGTTCGATATATCGATATGCGATAATTCTGTTTGAAATGTACTTATTGTTTAATTTTACCCTGTTTTTAAACAAAATTTACATTGTAAATAACAGAATTATTAATAATTTATCTTCCTATTATCATTTTAATTATTATTGAGATGTAATTTTTATTAAATGAATGTAATTAATGTGTTATTTATAAAAGGACATATATATTCCGTTTTTTTCCTTCGTTAGTTACAATAATTTTAATATAATTTTTGGGATCTTATTTTTGAGATATAATATGTTTTTATTTTATTGCAATCTGTTTTAATTATACTTTTTGAATTTTTACTTAACAATATTGTTTATTTATAAGAAATTAACCTTTTAGAAGAAGGATAGATATACTTTGTTATCTCCTTTTTCTGGTTGAATGAGTACTGTTAGTGGTTAGTATTTCTTGATTTTAGGAATTTGTGTTATGTTTTTTCAATAGCCTTTTCTTAATTTTGTGTTTGTAAATTATGGTCGGTTTACAATAATTTTTAAATTATTTTGTGTGAATTTAAGGATTACGTTTATGAAAATAGTAAAATTTGACCTATCTCGGAAAGTTATGGATGGAATTTATTCATATAGTATTTGATCGAAAGCTAGAGTAATACTTAACCTTAGAACTAGCTGATACCATCCTGATAAAATAATATTTTTAGACATGAAAATATTGTTTTTGAAAAATTTAATTTATTTCATTTTGTTTTATTTTAGGATTGATTAATATTAATAATATTTTTAGTTATATTAACTAAGTAAATCTATTAATTTTATGATGAATTGTTCTTAATTGTTATAATCAATCAATTATTTAAATGATTATTAGATTTTTGGTTGAGTAAAACTAGAAAATTGGATTGTTTTATAGTCTGTTTAAGAGAAACTTTTGCAATTTTGGGTGTTTAATCCCATGAACCTGTGGGGCCTTGTAGCTCCCCAAAATTCGTCTGAATCATCATTTTTATCATTGAATGGTTTTTGTTTACTGTAAGATTTTCTTATAATTCTAATCACACTAAAGCAATGTTCTTTGGTATGTCCTCTTTTATAACAATATTCGCAGCAGTTTTCCAATTTATACAATTTCAATTTTATTAGTGATGGTTCTTCAGGTGTCATAACATAAATTTTGTGTTTTAATGATCGTGGTTTTCTCTTCTTCACCTAAAAACATACGTTTTTCTCTAATTCTTTTAGTATCATTTTTGCAGCTGAATGTTCTAGATTCTCGAATGGTTCTGCAACTTTCTCCCGTTACAATGAAGCCATTACTATTTTTATCGTCCGTGACGATGACATTTTACGCTCCACAGTTTTCCGAATTCAGGACCAGTAGTTTTTAATCAACTGTATAGGCTGGTTAAGTTAAATTAATATTCTGCAGTCCAATTCCTCTAGTATTTCCATTTGGGTAATTAATACCATCTATGGTTACCCCTTGGGAACACATAATTTCTTACCAACACTTCTTGGATTGGTGGAGTGAAAATGATTGATTTTGACATTCAAGAAAATTAAAATCCCGTGTTATTAAATTATTCATGTGCTATATATTAACTGTATCTACATGTATTTGGAACCTATTCTCCATTATTATTTACAAGGATTGCATTTTATTAATCAATGATAAGCCAAAATTGTATATTGAACCATGATACTGGGTACAAATTTTCTTTTCATACCTTCTATAATGACATAAAGCCTATGTCCGCCTATTTTTCCTAAGAAAGGTTTGATTGAATTATCGTACCTTTCATTGGATTTAGTTTTATTGAGTCTATTAAATTTTTGGCTGCTAAAATTCTTATTTCAGTTATTCTGATTTATGAGCTCTGTTAAGAAGGAACCATAGGTTTCTAATTTTTCCTCTTGTGGAAAAGAACTAGGAGTACGGGCAGTTTTACCAAAAACTAACTCGTAAGGAGTAAAATTAGTTGCTTCATGTACACAGGAATTGTAAGCAAACATTGCAAAAGGCAAAGAATCTATCCCAATCGTCACAGTCTGTGGTGTATTGATTTATATAATCTGCTAATACAAGCATGGCTGCGATCTAAAGCTCCATAAGATTGTGAACTATAACCTGAAGTTGTTACTTGTTGGACTTTGAAAATTTTGGATAGTTTTGACATAAAAATTTGCCAATAAATGAAGTACCTTTATCAGTTAAAAAAAAATTTAAAAAATTTTTGGGGTGTGCTCCGTAAACTGAAAATAATTCTTTGGCAACTGCATGAGCAATAGTGGTTGCTGAAATGTCGGTAATTGCTACGGCAATGCCACTATTTAAATAAGTGGTCTAGCATAGTTTAGAAATATGAACAATTTCCGTCTGGGGTTGTAGGACGTTTTCCAACATAGTCCAATGAAACTTTGTCGAAAACGTCCAAAGGTGTGTCCTGTTATAATCATTGGTTCCCTGGTTTTTGCACTATCTAGTTTTTGAGTTTGACATGTAGGACATCTTCTCACAAATTCTGTTACTTGATCTTTAATTCTAGGCCAGTAAAATTTTTTCGCGAATTCTTCTGTAAGTTTTTACTATACCATTGTGTCACCAGCTATTTTACATCTATGAAATTCGCTGATAATATCTTCTCTGTTTTCTTACATTTGGGACAGAAACTTGTCCATAACAGATAGTTTTATATGATATCGCTTTTATAGAAAATTGATTCAATTATTTGCATTATTTCTCCTTTTCTTAATTCATCAGAGAAATCACCGTTGACGAGAAATCTTTACTACTTTTGCATATTCTTTATGTAACAGAATTTTTTAAATCCTGTATTCCAGAAATTAGAATATTTTTTTGTTTTTTTTTTTTTTTTTTGTTTTTTTTTTTTTTACATTCCTTTGAAGATTGGATCATAATATTTATCTTTTACTATTATAGAATATACATTATGTTTTCCTCTTGGGGTTACAAGAATTTGTCATTTTAATGGTGCTGTTTACTTTTAATTTCTTCTGAATCTATTACTCGCAATATATATAAGCAATCTGCTTATTGGAGTGGATAAATTCGCAATCAGCGGATAGGAAGTGCACGAAATTATTTCGATAATAAGTTAGATTTTCTCTGTGACCGCCTATATTCGAGGATTTTTCAGGTGTTTTCGCATAACAGAAGGGCAAATCTGGAGGAATACTTTCTAGGAGTGTTGTTCTTAAAGAAGTTAATTTAATTTTATTTTCCTTATTTTCATTTTCAGCTGTATCCGCATTCTTCTTCGTCGTCTGTTTCATTTTCTGATTCGACAACTGATTCATGTAATGAAGTGTGATAAGGTGTTGACCATAAGCCCTATTGAGTTTTGAAGGTTACAGGTGTGTTTGGCCTCCTTAATGATGTGAACCCTAAAAGTCACATTTTTATTTTGTGATTTAGAGTCTATAACAAATTTCGTTGGTGTTTTGTGTATTTCTTGTTCTGGTTCTTCGGCTTCATTAATTGATACTTCACAATACTGAACTTTCATTTGGATCGTTTTCCCATATGGACTCGCCTTTAGCATAGTCCCATTGAAAATCTATTTTATGAGAAAATTCTGTAAGGTCTCCTGGAATTAATTTCAATGGCTGCTATTGTGAATATCTTCATCGTCGTTTCCTGTCGGAAAGAGTAAGCCAATCTCTAGGGGACTGTGGTGAATCCATTAACCAATCTTCATCGTTGTTTTACGGTTTGATTAAAAACGAGATATGGAATGTTCCTAGGTCTTTACGCTATTTCTCTTCGGCTTATATGCGTGGTGTTATCTTCTTCTTCCGAACTTTCTTCACTTTCACTAATTGGTGGTGTCTACCGTTAGTACAGATGTTTCTGGAATTGGAAATTTTACAACTTAGGATTGCGTTTCTGGATGAGCACTTTTTGGACCTGGTATATTCTTGATAGCTGCTGGCGGAAGTTTCAAACTGGGGAGCACGCTTCTACTTGCCTTTTGAATCGGAGGAATTGGCGTCTCTCTTTCCTACGTCAGTGCCCTCACTTTCAGATGTCTCTTTGTCTATTGTTTTTATTCTGGATTGTAATGCTCTTCTTTGAGATACACTTATAACCAATGGTACTTTGGTCTAGTGTGGATTTTGAAGTGTTGGTTTTTTAATATTTGATTTTGGAGGTTGTAATTTCGATTTTTGAGGATATAGAAGGAATGTTTGATGAAGTTTTAGTTGTGGTTTTTAGGGTTTTTGTCAATACGTTTGTTTGATCAAAATTTTTACTTGTTTTTTATCATTACTGGTTACGGAATTTTCGTTGGTATCTTCATCCATGACATTTCTGTATAGAGCATCGGCATTTGTGTTTAATTTTCCCTATTTGTGTTGAAATTCGTACTCAAAATCTCTTAATTTTAATCTCCATCTTATTAATCGTTGTCCTGGATCCATTATAGTGTCGATCCATCTTAATGGCACGTGGTCGCTGACTAACAGTGAAATATTCCTACCAAAACTATAAGGTCTAAAATGATGAACTGCATATATAACGGCTAGACATTCTTTTTCCAGTTGTGGCAGACGTTTTAAATTCTGGCGCATTTAGTACTCTGTATAGATAAGCAATAGGCAGGTCGAATCCATCTTTTTCTTGGGCTCAATACTGCAACCCAATACCATAATCAGATGCATCTGTTTGTTAGTGTAAAAAGGTTTTTCATAATCTGGGTATTGTAAAATTTGGCAAGTGCATAAGGCTTCTCTCAGTTCTTTGAAACTGGCTTCTTGTTTCTTGTTTCCATTCGAAATTTTACATCCTTTTTGAGTAGATTGGATAAAGGTTTGGCTTTGGCTGAGAAATCTTTAATAAATCCTTCGATTATATCCTGCTAATCCTAAAAAATGCTTGACATTTCTTGGAGCTGTTGGGAGTCGGAAAATTTTTTGACTGCCTCGACTGTTATTAGGGTTAGGTATTACTCCGTCGCTACTTATTATATGGCCTAAATAGGCCACTGTCTTTAAAAAGAAATTCGCATATTTCCGGTTGTAACGAGAGGTTGGCATCCTTTAGTCCTTGCAATAGTCTCTTTTAACCATTTTCCCGTGTACAACTAAACCTATTTGCATAAACGAAACAATGTGCATCTAGATATCCGAATAATTCGACTCCTTGGAGTCCAGTTAGAACTTTATCCATTAGTCTTTGGAATGTTGGATGGTGAGTTTTTTAATCCCATGGGCATACTGATGTATTCATAATTGTCCATGCTTGGTGGAAAATGCTGTTTTCGATCTATCGAGGGGATCGAATTCTATTTGGTGAAATCCACTGGCTAACTCGTATACTGAAAAGTATTTGGCTCCTCCCAATGTATCAGTTATAACTAAGTTATGTTTTTGCAATGTATAGCAATCACCGAAGTGTCTTCTCATTTAAATGCACAAAAATCAATCACGATTCTCCATATTTTCTTACCAGTTCCATCGATCCTTTTGGGATCTATAAGCAATGGTGAATTGTATGGAGAGCAAGAAGGACCTATAGCTCCTTCCTGTTATTCATTCTGTCGATAACTTTATCAATTTCTTCCTTTTGAGATGGAGAAAATCTATATTGTTTAACATGAATGGGTATTTCATCCTTAGTAATAATTTGGTGTTGAACTTTATGGGTTGGTGGTCATTTGTTCTTCTGGGAGATGAAAATTGTTTGGAAATTCTGCAACTATTTGTATCTACGTGGCCTTTACTTCTTTATTTAAATGATCCAATCGTAGATATTCTAATATCGATGAAACTTCTATTTATTGGTGGTGTGTAATTCTATCTTCTGTGGAGTTAATCGTCAGAATCTTCGCTCCTGGTAATATATAAAATTCAAAGGGGATTAAATTCCTGGGGCGGTATGTCAATTTCATCGTGCTTCAGATGACATATTTATAGCATAGATGTGACAGACTCCATCCTTATTGGTTACAACGCCTTCTCCCCTACTAATAATCCTTCAGCTGTTTTTATTAAAGGTAAATATCCTTCTTTTAATTCCGTGTTTAGGACTTCGATTGGTATTACCTGTCTAGTTCTGGCCTTAATAGTTACATTTCCTTCTTTTATTATCCTTATTTTCTGTTAAAGCATCTCTGGCTTCAGTTGATGTCTTTGTCTGCGAAAAATATTGGTTTTATTGGAATTGACTGTGGTAACAATTGTGGTTATGCCAAAAAGATATTTCAACTTTTTCTTCGCGCAGGTATTCTCGACCTAATATACCGTCAGATTCTATAGGAAAATCTGTGGGTACTACTTGGAAAGTTATTTGATTTTCGTATTTATTTCAATTTGAACGGTTCCCATCGTCAAAATTTTTAATAGGCACGATACCGGCTATGTGTAAAGCTTCTTCTCGGATTATATTTAATTCTGGTAATATTATGGTTTCCTTGATATATGTTTACATCAGCTCCTGTATCTATTAACAATGTTGCTGAAGATGTTTGAAAACTTGGAGAATTTATTATTATAAATGGAGAATTCTCTTGAAATTTCTGGCGTGGAAGATGTGTTTTGTAACGATAGAATCCTCGCATTGGCTGGGACGCTCTTTGTGACTCCAACTCGTCGTCGCGTACTGTCCGTCGAGTTGTGTTTGAGTTTAAATTATTTCTTTCGAATGATTGAGAGGGATTGAGCACGGGGTGGTGTACTATTTCCATCTGGATTTTTATTAAAGTATCCTTCATTGTGGAGGAGGATATGGGATAGAATGGGTAAGAAGTATAAGGCATAAAATCATTAGGAAATTGAAAATAAGGTTGAGTAGAATATGGTAGTGGGAATTGATTGCTTTGCATATATGGGGAAAAGGGAAATCTCAAAATCCCAGTGGGGGTGGGTGAATGGTAACGATATCTCGTTTGATTCATAACTGGGTATGAGAAATGTACTCAATTACTATTGCTTCTTTCTCGATTTTCTATAATCTTGAGATTGATGTCGTGAATAATGATAAGCATTATAATCAGTTATATCACTTTCGTGACGTTTTGTCACATTGTAAGGCAATGTCAAATGCATCTTTAAGATTTTGTTGGTTTCGTGCCTCTATATCAGTTGACATGGAATCTGGAAGTCCATTGATAAAAGGATTCCCATGCACAGAGATTTAGAGGTTGCATTTGTATATTTAGCATTAGGGGCTCCATAAGAACTGGCTAGTGTCGCATATAGCCCCTGCTAATAATTGAGATAAACTGTCATAAAATTCGCTAACGTTTTCGTTACGATTCATACGAATTGTGGATAATATCTTGCCAAAATACCATGCATAGGATTTGTGAGTGGAGTATTCTTGTTTTAAGTGATCAATTAATTCGATAATGGTTTCCAAACGACTTACCTTGATTACTGCTTCTAGCAGCACCCATTAAGTTAGCAAGAATAGATATCAAATTCTGAGCCACACAATTTATTCGGAATGGATGATGCAGCATTCAAATAATCATCAATAAAATCCTTAACCGGCATATTTTGCCCGTCATAAAAAGGAATATTCATTATACCTTGTTGTAACGCAAAACATTCTGCCATAGAATTTACCATAGTTTCATGTAGGGTTTCTGTTCATGGAGGTTGCAAAGGTTGCATCGTTGGGTGAATTAGTATTACTATCGTCATTATCATTAACGATCTCTATATTCTTTTTGATGTTTATTTCTACGAGTCATTTTAATGTTTTATTAGAATAGTTCCGTTAATAATAACAAAAAAAATGGAAGTCCTAATATTCCCAATAAAATCTGAATTATCGTCACAAATTATGGTTTGAAATTTCTACTACTGTGTGATTAATGCAAATTTTCGCTTCCCCCGTGTGTTCGTAATAGTACCGTCTCTTAAAACTATTTTAGTACACGATTTATTCCTAGAAAGGGTATAACATTGTCTTCTTTAATTAAGTTTTAATTGGTAAAATAAGGGATCTAGTATAAATCGGCCTTCGTTACCAATAAAGAATGACGAGTTCAGTAACAATTGAGGATATAATTCGTTATTCTTTATTAAAAAGTGAAAATATGAATTCATAAAGAAGTTTAGGGTGGTGGTTTACTAGGCAAAGTCGCGACCGGCTTAAGGTACGTGTGAGAATTGCCAATTAAGGTGTACGTCTGACTTGCCTTGCGGCGCACTACATGTAACATTCGCGCGCGAAGACAATGAGTAGTTTATGTAAATGCAAAGATGAATTAATATTATTAACCGCGCAATTTAATTAAGAGGGATGCCTTCTTACTTTAATGTGCTCCCACCTAATACTTTTCCTTGCATGAAAATTTGTTTAAATCAATATATCTGTTAATTTATTGATTTTTAAAATTTATGAAAATGTGCCAAAATTTTAAACACCTAATTAATGAAAAGATTGCTCATACACAAAAATTGTTGTTATTAGAGAAAAAATATTGCATAATGTTAGTATCGATAATAATTACAATACAAATTCACTAGGATCTGTATTTAAGAATGCCTAATCCCAATATACCTGTCAATTCGTTTTGTCCTACTATTAATATAAGTTCGAAATTCGATTGGTGTATTTGCAATAATTAATTCTGTTGTTTTCCAGAAGTAACAAAAGAAACTGAATTTAGAGTGAATGATTCTGATCGGTCGAATACAATTCCTGTTGCTAATTTTCTCTCGTTTATTAAATTTAATGTTTAAAGTGCAGGAATTATTAAGAAAAGACCTCTTTTTTCCTTTAAATTGGGTGATGATATGTGAATATTTGGAAAAATATCCGTATTAAGTTCAAGTATTATTTGACGTAATCATTCATGTATATTTTCGGCACGACGAATTTCGTATTATTCTACAAATGCGCCTAATAAAACGTTGTTCTAAATGTATTTATCACTCCTTCGAGCTCTTCTATCGTATACTCTAGCAATTCGACAAAAGTGATTGGTTTCGAATATTGGATCTACAGAATGGTGCGCCTAAAACACCAATGATTTCGGAGTTATCTTCGTAATCGATTAGTTTCAAATTTCAAAGAAAAAATCGCAAAATTCAACTATGGCACTACCGTTGGTGTGAATTGAGTTATGTCGAAGTGGTGTAACGATTGTTTCTATCGATGTTAAATAAATGAAGACCGATTCTGTTTCTTTAATTATATTTAATCGACTAGTATTATCGATAAGAAATATACCTTTGTGAGATGTTAAATCTCCTGAAAGAATTAATTCGATTTGGGAATAATTAAAGTTGTTAATTATAGTGCAAATATCTATACATCCTAGATTCCGATTATATGTATATTTTTTTTTGTTAAATAGATGACTTATTGATCAGCATATTGTTTATTTGATTAGTTTTTTATTTCAATTTTTCCTTTTTGGACTTGTAAACCAAATAATTGCAATTAATATTAAGTATACTATTATCATACAACAATATACAAAGCCACATTAATTTTAATAAGAGTTTATTTTGGTTATTTATAGAATTTTAATTACTCTTTTTATTTTCTAAAATTTTGCTCGTTTTTAATTAGTAATTATTTCGAAAAATTCAGAAAATTCATCCTGTGTTTTTAATTCTCTGAGGTTGTTTTTTGATTGAAAATTTTCTACAAAATTTTCTGACTCTAGTGATGATTCCGATATTAATTCTTCTTTGTGCTTTGATTTCCTCCTCGAATTTTAATTTTCTTTGGTGTTGGAATTTTATCGCACATAATTTTTTAACTGTAACCAAAGGACATTTTTATGAATTTAATGTTCTTATTGAATTTATTTATTTAATAATATAAATTTTCTCAAGGCAAATTATTATTTGTATGTGAAAAATCAAGGAATGTTAGGAAGTTTTTAAAAGAAACAAATAAAATGACAATTTCCGCCGGACGGCTCAAATGTCGTTTGATCAATATAAAATACGCCGGACGGCGCAATACTAAACGTCACAAATTTATTTAAAAATGAAAGAGAGGAAAATCCCTATTGAAACGGTCTCGCCAGGACGGCGTAAAATATTCTTAAAATTAAGCCAAAATTCGCCGGACGGCGCAAAAGACAGCCCAATTATAGGATTATATGAAGGAATTAGGAAATTGTTTATTAAATTATAAACATTTAGGAGTTGGGTGAGTGGAGTTGAACGTGGTTATTGAGTTTACTGTTCAATTTTGACTCAAAAATTAAAATTGTGAAAACAAAAATTTTTTTTTTTGATAAAATTTTTTTTTTTGAAAATTAATTTGTTTATAACACAAGTGACAATCCCACCGCTGCCCACCAAATCATCCTGTTATGTCCCGAGCAAAGAAAGGCTTTTAATTAAATTTAGTTATTTAGTTAAAAGCGGTTTTTAAACCAGTTAGCTGATTAAACAAGGTTTGTAAGGGCCCTTGATCTTTATTTTTATAGTAGGTAATCGTGATCACCTAGTCAAAACTATGGGTTTTGCGCTAAAAACAAGATTAATATTCCATTTATAAATTTTATTGATTACAAACATTAATTAAAAGTACAGTTACTTACAATTGGTTACTTACGTTTATTGGACAATATTCGTTGACAAAGTATCGCAAAGTCGTTATATTTGGTTTCTTGATTTGTTTTTCCGTTTCAAGTGAATGAAACTTCCTTAAAGTATGTTATGTTACACTTATGTAACTTTCACAACCTGTGTAATAGTTTTGCTATAAATTAACAGTTTTCACGTTATCTAAGTGTTAAAATTATTTATCTTGCACCTTTTACGGAAAGAAACTTGTTTCTAAGTGATTATAATATAACTTGCACCGTTTTTACGGAAAGAAATAATGAAATTTTACACTGTTAAATTTGTATAACAAATACGACAGTTAAAACAACAAAATTAATGATTCTAAGTGTAAAATTATTATCTTGCACCTTTTTACGGGAAAGAATCTTGTTTTCTAAGTGATAAATAATCTAACCTTGCACCCTTTTACGGAAAGAATTCGATAACTCGCGTTTAAACAGAAGGGTCGCTCTACAATGATATAATTCGCACTGAACTACACCGGAACTTTTGACAATCGCTCTAGATTTTGCATTGGGCTTATATAGGACTTTTTGGACTATGTATCGTGTGGGGAAATTAGTAAAAAAACACGTTTCTAGCCAAAAGAGCATGTAGCACGTTTCTTATCTAAAAGAGCATTAAGCACATACAGATGTAATATGAACTTTTATTTTTCTTTCTTAATTTCTATCTATCAATCCATTGAGATTTTATAATCAAAACTTGAATTGATAATTATAGAATTCAAACATTGATAACAGTTATTATGCGCTATTAATCGAAACGACAGTCCATTAAATCGATTAATTTGTCGATTGTCCGACTATCGATTAATTTTTGATTCGACCAATTTAAAGGAATTTTAAATTAATTGCTTG
>JAVJHS010000531.1:0-24076 GCA_032873175.1 Leptopilina drosophilae | reverse complement strand
TAAAAAATCATAAATTTTTTGTTTTTTGTTGTACAAAAAAGTGTTCAACAGAAAAGTTGTTTGTTTTTGCGCATATTTCAAGGAAAAAAATAAAAAAAAATATTTTTTTTAAAAATGTCAAAAAAACAAAATTTTGAAAATTTCAAAATTTTGTATTTTTGTTGTTTTTTGACGAAATTGGCTGCCCAACGAACTTAGGCTTTATTTTTACGGTCTTAGAAAGTGTGCCAAATTTCAAGTCGATTCATTAAAATTCATTCGAGTTATCGTCGAGACAAATTTTTCTACAGACAGACGACAGACAGACAGACAGACAGACACTTTTCTGAAAACCATGTTTTTGAAATCAGGGGGTCATGAAACGTAAAGATTTAGCAAAATTAGACAATGCTCAAAATCGCACATATCCAAGACTTTCTCATTTTTGATGAGAATGTAAAAAGCAAATTTTACGGAAAAATTTAAAAAGAGCATCATTTTTGCAAATTATGAGTTCGTTTTTGTTCCTAGTTTCGTATATTTACCTAACTTTGGCATCTAAAAGAAAAAACCGAGTGTTTTTATATATTTCTAATGTTTCTTCATGTTTCGGCTAATGCTTCACTCACTATAAATCTCAATTTTTTGCACTTTTTTGAGAATAACTTTTTTGTTTTTTGTTGTACAAAAAAGTGTTCAACAGAAAAATTGTTTGTTTTTGCGCATATTTTAAGGAAAAAAATAAAAAAATATATTTTTTTGAAAATTCTCAAAAAAAAATTTTTTTTTGAAAATTTGCAAATTTTTTAAAAAATCATAACTTTTTTGTTTTTTGTTGTACAAAAAAGTGTTCAACAGAAAAGTTGTTTGTTTTTGCGCATATTTCAAGGAAAAAAATAAAAAAAAATATTTTTTTTAAAAATGTCAAAAAAACAAAATTTTGAAAATTTCAAAATTTTGTATTTTTGTTGTTTTTTGACGAAATTGGCTGCCCAACGAACTTAGGCTTTATTTTTACGGTCTTAGAAAGTGTGCCAAATTTCAAGTCGATTCATCAAAATTCATTCGAGTTATCGTCGAGACAAATTTTTCTACAGACAGACGACAAACAGACAGACAGATACTTTTCTGAAAACCATTTTGTTAGAATCAGGGGGTCATGAAACGTAAAGATTTAGCAAAATTAGACAATGCTCAAAATCGCACATATCCAAGACTTTCTCATTTTTGATGAGAATGTAAAAAGCAAATTTTACGGAAAATTTTAAAAAGAGCAACATTTTTGCAAATTATGAGTTCGTTTTTGTTCCTAGTTTCGTATATTTACCTAACTTTGGCATCTAAAAGAAAAAACCGAGTGTTTTTATATATTTCTAATGTTTCTTCATGTTTCGGCTAATGCTTCACTCACTATAAATCTCAATTTTTTGCACTTTTTTGAGAATAACTTTTTTGTTTTTTGTTGTACAAAAAAGTGTTCAACAGAAAAGTTGTTTGTTTTTAGTGATATTTTAAGGAAAAAAATAAAAAAATATATTTTTTTGAAAATTGTCAAAAAAAAATTTTTTTTTGAAAATTTGCAAATTTTTTAAAAAATCATAACTTTTTTGTTTTTTGTTGTACAAAAAAGTGTTTAACAGAAAAGTTGTTTGTTTTTGCGTATATTTCAAGGAAAAAAATAAAAAAATATGTTTGTTTTAAAAATGTCAAAAAAACAAAATTTTGAAAATTTCAAAATTTTGTATTTTTGTTGTTTTTTGACGAAATTGGCTGCCCAACAAACTTAGGCTTTATTTTTACGGTCTTAGAAAGTGTGCCAAATTTCAAGTCGATTCATTAAAATTCATTCGAGTTATCGTCGAGACAAATTTTTCTACAGACAGACGACAGACAGACAGACAGACACTTTTCTGAAAACCATGTTTTTGAAATCAGGGGGTCATGAAACGTAAAGATTTAGCAAAATTAGACAATGCTCAAAATCGCACATATCCAAGACTTTCTCATTTTTGATGAGAATGTTAAAAGCAAATTTTACGGAAAATTTTAAAAAGAGCAACATTTTTGCAAATTATGAGTTCGTTTTTGTTCCTAGTTTCGTATATTTGCTTAACTTTGGCATCTAAAAGAAAACCTAGTGTTTTTATATATTTCGAATGTTTCTTCATGTTTCGGCTAATGCTTCACTCACTATAAATCTCAATTTTTTGCACTTTTTTGAGAATAACTTTTTTGTTTTTTGTTGTACAAAAAAGTGTTTAACAGAAAAGTTGTTTGTTTTTGCGCATATTTTAAGAAAAAAAAATAAAAAAAAATATTTTTTTTAAAAATGTCAAAAAAAACAAAATTTTTAAAATTTCAAAATTTTGTATTTTTGTTGTTTTTTGACGAAATTGGCTGCCCAACGAACTTAGGCTTTATTTTTACGGTCTTAGAAAGTGTGCCAAATTTCAAGTCGATTCATTAAAATTCATTCGAGTTATCGTCGAGACAAATTTTTCTACAGACAGACGACAGACAGACAGACACTTTTCTGAAAACCGTTTTTTTGGAATCAGAGGGTCATGAAACGTAAAAATTTAGCAAAATTAGACAATGCTCAAAATCGCACATATCCAAGACTTTCTCATTTTTGATGAGAATGTAAAAAGCAAATTTTACGGAAAAATTTAAAAAGAGCAACATTTTTGCAAATTATGAGTTCGTTTTTGTTCCTAGTTTCGTATATTTACCTAACTTTGGCATCTAAAAGAAAAAACCGAGTGTTTTTATATATTTCTAATGTTTCTTCATGTTTCGGCTAATGCTTCACTCACTATAAATCTCAATTTTTTGCACTTTTTTGAGAATAACTTTTTTGTTTTTTGTTGTACAAAAAAGTGTGCAACAGAAAAGTTTGTTTGTTTTTGCGCATATTTTCAAGGAAAAAAATAAAAAAAAAGATTTTTTTTAAAAATGTCAAAAAAACAAAATTTTGAAAATTTCAAAATTTTGTATTTTTGTTGTTTTGTGACGAAATTAGCTGCCCAACGAACTTATGCTTTATTTTTACGGTCTTAGAAAGTGTGCCAAATTTCAAGTCGATTCATCAAAATTCATTCGAGTTATCGTCGAGACAAATTTTTCTACAGACAGACGACAGACAGACAGACAGACACTTTTCTGAAAACCATTTTTTTGGAATCAGGGAGTCATGAAACGTAAAGATTTAGCAAAATTAGACAATGCTCAAAATCGCACATATCCAAGACTTTCTCATTTTTTATGAGAATGAAAAAAGCAAATTTTACGGAAAAATTTAAAAAGAGCAACATTTTTGCAAATTATGAGTTCGTTTTTGTTCCTAGTTTCGTATATTTACCTAACTTTGGCATCTAAAAGAAAAAACCGAGTGTTTTTATATATTTCTAATGTTTCTTCATGTTTCGGCTAATGCTTCACTCACTATAAATCTCAATTTTTTGCACTTTTTTGAGAATAACTTTTTTGTTTTTTGTTGTACAAAAAAGTGTTCAACAGAAAAGTTGTTTGTTTTTGCTCATATTTTAAGGAAAAAAATAAAAAAAAATATTTTTTTGAAAATTGTCAAAAAAAATATTTTTTTGAAAATTTGCAAATTTTTCAAAAAATCATAACTTTTTTGTTTTTTGTTGTACAAAAAAGTGTTCAACAGAAAAGTTGTTTGTTTTTGCGCATATTTCAAGGAAAAAAATAAAAAAAAATAATTTTTTTAAAAATGTCAAAAAAACAAAATTTTGAAAATTTTAAAATTTTGTATTTTTGTTGTTTTTTTGACGAAATTGGCTGCCCAACGAACTTAGGCTTTATTTTTACGGTCTTAGAAAGTGTGCCAAATTTCAAGTCGATTCATTAAAATTCATTCGAGTTATCGTCAAGACAAATTTTTCTACAGACAGACGACAGACAGACAGACACTTTTCTAAAAACCATTTTTTTGGAATCAGGGGGTCATGAAACGTAAAGATTTAGCAAAATTAGACAATGCTCAAAATCGACAAATCCAAGACTTTCTCATTTTTGATGAGAATGTAAAAAGCAAATTTTACGGAAAAATTTAAAAAGAGCAACATTTTTGCAAATTATGAGTTCGTTTTTGTTCCTAGTTTCGTATATTTACCTAACTTTGGCATCTAAAAGAAAAAACCGAGTGTTTTTATATATTTCTAATGTTTCTTCATGTTTCGGCTAATGCTTCACTCACTATAAATCTCAATTTTTTGCACTTTTTTGAGAATAACTTTTTTGTTTTTTGTTGTACAAAAAAGTTTTTAACAGAAAAGTTGTTTGCTTTTGCTCATATTTTAAGGAAAAAAATAAAAAAAAATATTTTTTTGAAAAATGTCAAAAAAAATTTTTTTTTTGAAAATTTGCAAATTTTTCAAAAAATCATAACTTTTTTGTTTTTTGTTGTACAAAAAAGTGTTCAACAGAAAAGTTGTTTGTTTTTGCGCATATTTCAAGGAAAAAAATAAAAAAAAATATTTTTTTTAAAAATGTCAAAAAAACAAAATTTTGAAAATTTTAAAATTTTGTATTTTTGTTGTTTTTTGACGAAATTGGCTGCCCAACGAACTTAGGCTTTATTTTTACGGTCTTAGAAAGTGTGCCAAATTTCAAGTCGATTCATCAAAATTCATTCGAGTTATCGTCGAGACAAATTTTTCTACAGACAGACGACAGACAGACAGACAGACACTTTTCTAAAAACCATTTTTTTGGAATCAGGGGGTCATGAAACGTAAAGATTTAGCAAAATTAGACAATGCTCAAAATCGACAAATCCAAGACTTTCTCATTTTTGATGAGAATGTAAAAAGCAAATTTTACGGAAAAATTTAAAAAGAGCAACATTTTTGCAAATTATGAGTTCGTTTTTGTTCCTAGTTTCGTATATTTACCTAACTTTGGCATCTAAAAGAAAAAACCGAGTGTTTTTATATATTTCTAATGTTTCTTCATGTTTCGGCTAATGCTTCACTCACTATAAATCTCAATTTTTTGCACTTTTTTGAGAATAACTTTTTTGTTTTTTGTTGTACAAAAAAGTGTTCAACAGAAAAGTTGTTTGTTTTTGCTCATATTTTAAGGAAAAAAATAAAAAAAAATATTTTTTTGAAAAATGTCAAAAAAAATTTTTTTTTTGAAAATTTGCAAATTTTTCAAAAAATCATAACTTTTTTGTTTTTTGTTGTACAAAAAAGTGTTCAACAGAAAAGTTGTTTGTTTTTGCGCATATTTCAAGGAAAAAAATAAAAAAAAATATTTTTTTTAAAAATGTCAAAAAAACAAAATTTTGAAAATTTTAAAATTTTGTATTTTTGTTGTTTTTTTGACGAAATTGGCTGCCCAACGAACTTAGGCTTTATTTTTACGGTCTTAGAAAGTGTGCTAAATTTCAAGTCGATTCATCAAAATTCATTCAAGTTATCGTCAAGACAAATTTTTCTACAGACAGACGACAGACAGACAGACAGACACTTTTCTAAAAACCATTTTTTTGGAATCAGGGGGTCATGAAACGTAAAGATTTAGCAAAAATTAGACAATGCTCAAAATCGCACAAATCCAAGACTTTCTCATTTTTGATGAGAATGTAAAAAGCAAATTTTACGGAAAAATTTAAAAAGAGCAACATTTTTGCAAATTATGAGTTCGTTTTTGTTCCTAGTTTCGTATATTTACCTAACTTTGGCATCTAAAAGAAAAAACCGAGTGTTTTTATATATTTCTAATGTTTCTTCATGTTTCGGCTAATGCTTCACTCACTATAAATCTCAATTTTTTGCACTTTTTTGAGAATAACTTTTTTGTTTTTTGTTGTACAAAAAAGTGTTCAACAGAAAAGTTGTTTGTTTTTACTCATATTTTAAGGAAAAAAATAAAAAAATATATTTTTTTGAAAAATGTCAAAAAAAAATTTTTTTTTGAAAATTTGCAAATTTTTCAAAAAATCATAACTTTTTTGTTTTTTGTTGTACAAAAAAGTGTTCAACAGAAAAGTTGTTTGTTTTTGCGCATATTTCAAGGAAAAAAATAAAAAAAAATATTTTTTTTAAAAATGTCAAAAAAACAAAATTTTGAAAATTTTAAAATTTTGTATTTTTTTTGTTTTTTTACGAAATTGGATGCCCAACAAACTTAGGCTTTATTTTAACGGTCTTAGAAAGTGTGCCAAATTTCAAGTCGATTCATCAAAATTCATTCGAGTTATCGTCGAGACAAATTTTTCTACAGACAGACGACAAACAGACAGACAGACACTTTTCTGAAAACCGTTTTTTTGGAATCAGGGGGTCATGAAACGTAAAGATTTAGCAAAATTAGACAATGCTCAAAATCGCACAAATCCAAGACTTTCTCATTTTTGATGAGAATGTAAAAAGCAAATTTTACGGAAAATTTTAAAAAGAGCAACATTTTTGCAAATTATGAGTTCGTTTTTGTTCCTAGTTTCGTATATTTACCTAACTTTGGCATCTAAAAGAAAAAACCGAGTGTTTTTATATATTTCTAATGTTTCTTCATGTTTCGGCTAATGCTTCACTCACTATAAATCTCAATTTTTTGCACTTTTTTGAGAATAACTTTTTTGTTTTTTGTTGTACTAAAAAGTGTTCAACAGAAAAGTTGTTTGTTTTTGCTCATATTTAAAGGAAAAAAATAAAAAAATATATTTTTTTGAAAAATGTCAAATAAAAATTTTTTTTTGAAAATTTGCAAATTTTTCAAAAAATCATTACTTTTTTGTTTTTTGTTGTACAAAAAAGTGTTCAACAGAAAAGTTGTTTGTTTTTGCGCATATTTTAAGGAAAAAAATTAAAAAAAATTTTTTTTTGAAAATTTAAAAAAACAAAATTTTGAAAATTTTAAAATTTTGTATTTTTGTTGTTTTTTTGACGAAATTGGCTGCCCAACGAACTTAGGCTTTATTTTTACGGTCTTAGAAAGTGTGCTAAATTTCAAGTCGATTCATCAAAATTCATTCAAGTTATCGTCAAGACAAATTTTTCTACAGACAGACGACAGACAGACAGACAGACACTTTTCTAAAAACCATTTTTTTGGAATCAGGGGGTCATGAAACGTAAAGATTTAGCAAAATTAGACAATGCTCAAAATCGCACATATCCAAGACTTTCTCATTTTTGATGAGAATGGAAAAAGCAAATTTTACGGAAAAATTTAAAAAGAGCATCATTTTTGCAAATTATGAGTTCGTTATTGTTCCTAGTTTCGTATATTTACCTAACTTTGGCATCTAAAAGAAAAAACCGAGTGTTTTTATATATTTCTAATGTTTCTTCATGTTTCGGCTAATGCTTCACTCACTATAAATCTCAATTTTTTGCACTTTTTTGAGAATAACTTTTTTGTTTTTTGTTGTACAAAAAAGTGTTCAACAGAAAAGTTGTTTGTTTTTGCGCATATTTCAAGGAAAAAAATAAAAAAGAATATTTTTTTTAAAAATGTCAAAAAAACAAAATTTTGAAAATTTCAAAATTTTGTATTTTTGTTGTTTTTTGACGAAATTGGCTGCCCAACGAACTTAGGCTTTATTTTTACGGTCTTAGAAAGTGTGCCAAATTTCAAGTCGATTCATCAAAATTCATTCGAGTTATCGTCGAGACAAATTTTTCTACAGACAGACGACAGACAGACAGACAGACAGACAGACACTTTTCTTGAAAACAATTTTTTTGGAATCAGAGGGTCATGAAACGTAAAGATTTAGCAAAATTAGACAATGCTCAAAATCGCACATATCCAAGACTTTCTCATTTTTGATGAGAATGTAAAAAGCAAATTTTACGGAAAAATTTAAAAAGAGCAACATTTTTGCAAATTATGAGTTCGTTATTGTTCCTAGTTTCGTATATTTACCTAACTTTGGCATCTAAAAGAAAAAACCGAGTGTTTTTATATATTTCTAATGTTTCTTCATGTTTCGGCTAATGCTTCACTCACTATAAATCTCAATTTTTTGCACTTTTTTGAGAATAACTTTTTTGTTTTTTGTTGTACAAAAAAGTGTTCAACAGAAAAGTTGTTTGTTTTTGCTCATATTTTAAGGAAAAAAATAAAAAAAAATATTTTTTTGAAAAATGTCAAAAAAATTTTTTTTTTGAAAATTTGCAAATTTGTCAAAATATCATATTTTTTTGTTTTTTGTTGTACAAAAAAGTGTTCAACAGAAAAGTTGTTTGTTTTTGCGCATATTTCAAGGAAAAAAATAAAAAAAAATATTTTTTTTAAAAATGTCAAAAAAACAAAATTTTGAAAATTTTAAAATTTTGTATTTTTGTTGTTTTTTTGACGAAATTGGCTGCCCAACGAACTTAGGCTTTATTTTTACGGTCTTAGAAAGTGTGCTAAATTTCAAGTCGATTCATCAAAATTCATTCAAGTTATCGTCAAGACAAATTTTTCTACAGACAGACGACAGACAGACAGACAGACACTTTTCTAAAAACCATTTTTTTGGAATCAGGGGGTCATGAAACGTAAAGATTTAGCAAAATTAGACAATGCTCAAAATCGCACAAATCCAAGACTTTCTCATTTTTGATGAGAATGTAAAAAGCAAATTTTACGGAAAAATTTAAAAAGAGCAACATTTTTGCAAATTATGAGTTCGTTTTTGTTCCTAGTTTCGTATATTTACCTAACTTTGGCATCTAAAAGAAAAAACCGAGTGTTTTTATATATTTCTAATGTTTCTTCATGTTTCGGCTAATGCTTCACTCACTATAAATCTCAATTTTTTGCACTTTTTTGAGAATAACTTTTTTGTTTTTTGTTGTACAAAAAAGTTTTCAACAGAAAAGTTGTTTGTTTTTGCTCATATTTTAAGGAAAAAAATAAAAAAAAATATTTTTTTGAAAAATGTCAAAAAAAATTTTTTTTTTGAAAATTTGCAAATTTTTCAAAAAATCATAACTTTTTTGTTTTTTGTTGTACAAAAAAGTGTTCAACAGAAAAGTTGTTTGTTTTTGCGCATATTTCAAGGAAAAAAATAAAAAAAAATATTTTTTTTAAAAATGTCAAAAAAACAAAATTTTGAAAATTTCAAAATTTTGTATTTTTGTTGTTTTTTGACGAAATTGGCTGCCCAACGAACTTAGGCTTTATTTTTACGGTCTTAGAAAGTGTGCCAAATTTCAAGTCGATTCATCAAAATTCATTCGAGTTATCGTCGAGACAAATTTTTCTACAGACAGACGACAGACAGACAGACAGACACTTTTCTAAAAACCATTTTTTTGGAATCAGGGGGTCATGAAACGTAAAGATTTAGCAAAATTAGACAATGCTCAAAATCGCACAAATCCAAGACTTTCTCATTTTTGATGAGAATGTAAAAAGCAAATTTTACGGAAAAATTTAAAAAGAGCAACATTTTTGCAAATTATGAGTTCGTTTTTGTTCCTAGTTTCGTATATTTACCTAACTTTGGCATCTAAAAGAAAAAACCGAGTGTTTTTATATATTTCTAATGTTTCTTCATGTTTCGGCTAATGCTTCACTCACTATAAATCTCAATTTTTTGCACTTTTTTGAGAATAACTTTTTTGTTTTTTGTTGTACAAAAAAGTGTTCAACAGAAAAGTTGTTTGTTTTTGCTCATATTTTAAGGAAAAAAATAAAAAAAAATATTTTTTTGAAAAATGTCAAAAAAAATTTTTTTTTGAAAATTTGCAAATTTTTCAAAAAATCATAACTTTTTTGTTTTTTGTTGTACAAAAAAGTGTTCAACAGAAAAGTTGTTTGTTTTTGCGCATATTTCAAGGAAAAAAATAAAAAAAAATATTTTTTTTAAAAATGTCAAAAAAACAAAATTTTGAAAATTTTAAAATTTTGTATTTTTGTTGTTTTTTTGACGAAATTGGCTGCCCAACGAACTTAGGCTTTATTTTTACGGTCTTAGAAAGTGTGCTAAATTTCAAGTCGATTCATCAAAATTCATTCAAGTTATCGTCAAGACAAATTTTTCTACAGACAGACGACAGACAGACAGACAGACACTTTTCTAAAAACCATTTTTTTGGAATCAGGGGGTCATGAAACGTAAAGATTTAGCAAAATTAGACAATGCTCAAAATCGACAAATCCAAGACTTTCTCATTTTTGATGAGAATGTAAAAAGCAAATTTTACGGAAAAATTTAAAAAGAGCAACATTTTTGCAAATTATGAGTTCGTTTTTGTTCCTAGTTTCGTATATTTACCTAACTTTGGCATCTAAAAGAAAAAACCGAGTGTTTTTATATATTTCTAATGTTTCTTCATGTTTCGGCTAATGCTTCACTCACTATAAATCTCAATTTTTTGCACTTTTTTGAGAATAACTTTTTTGTTTTTTGTTGTACAAAAAAGTTTTCAACAGAAAAGTTGTTTGCTTTTGCTCATATTTTCTGGAAAAAAATAATAAAAAAGATTTTTTTGAAAATTGTCAAAAAAAAATTTTTTTTTTGAAAATTTGCCAATTTTTTTAAAAAATCATAACTTTTTTGTTTTTTGTTGTACAAAAAAGTGTTCAACAGAAAAGTTGTTTGTTTTTGCGCATATTTCAAGGAAAAAAATAAAAAAAAATATTTTTTTTAAAAATGTCAAAAAAACAAAATTTTGAAAATTTTAAAATTTTGTATTTTTGTTGTTTTTTTGACGAAATTGGCTGCCCAACGAACTTAGGCTTTATTTTTACGGTCTTAGAAAGTGTGCCAAATTTCAAGTCGATTCATCAAAATTCATTCGAGTTATCGTCGAGACAAATTTTTCTACAGACAGACGACAGACAGACAGACAGACACTTTTCTAAAAACCATTTTTTTGGAATCAGGGGGTCATGAAACGTAAAGATTTAGCAAAATTAGACAATGCTCAAAATCGCACAAATCCAAGACTTTCTCATTTTTGATGAGAATGTAAAAAGCAAATTTTACGGAAAAATTTAAAAAGAGCAACATTTTTGCAAATTATGAGTTCGTTTTTGTTCCTAGTTTCGTATATTTACCTAACTTTGGCATCTAAAAGAAAAAACCGAGTGTTTTTATATATTTCTAATGTTTCTTCATGTTTCGGCTAATGCTTCACTCACTATAAATCTCAATTTTTTGCACTTTTTTGAGAATAACTTTTTTGTTTTTTGTTGTACAAAAAAGTGTTCAACAGAAAAGTTGTTTGTTTTTGCTCATATTTTAAGGAAAAAAATAAAAAAAAATATTTTTTTGAAAAATGTCAAAAAAATTTTTTTTTTGAAAATTTGCAAATTTTTCAAAAAATCATAACTTTTTTGTTTTTTGTTGTACAAAAAAGTGTTCAACAGAAAAGTTGTTTGTTTTTGCGCATATTTCAAGGAAAAAAATAAAAAAAAATATTTTTTTTAAAAATGTCAAAAAAACAAAATTTTGAAAATTTTAAAATTTTGTATTTTTGTTGTTTTTTTGACGAAATTGGCTGCCCAACGAACTTAGGCTTTATTTTTACGGTCTTAGAAAGTGTGCTAAATTTCAAGTCGATTCATAAAGATTTATTCGAGTTATCGTCAAGACAAATTTTTCTACAGACAGACGACAGACAGACAGACAGACACTTTTCTAAAAACCATTTTTTTGGAATCAGGGGGTCATGAAACGTAAAGATTTAGCAAAATTAGACAATGCTCAAAATCGACAAATCCAAGACTTTCTCATTTTTGATGAGAATGTAAAAAGCAAATTTTACGGAAAAATTTAAAAAGAGCAACATTTTTGCAAATTATGAGTTCGTTTTTGTTCCTAGTTTCGTATATTTACCTAACTTTGGCATCTAAAAGAAAAAACCGAGTGTTTTTATATATTTCTAATGTTTCTTCATGTTTCGGCTAATGCTTCACTCACTATAAATCTCAATTTTTTGCACTTTTTTGAGAATAACTTTTTTGTTTTTTGTTGTACAAAAAAGTGTTCAACAGAAAAGTTGTTTGTTTTTGCTCATATTTTAAGGAAAAAAATAAAAAAATATATTTTTTTGAAAATTGTCAAAAAAATTTTTTTTTTGAAAATTTGCAAATTTTTTAAAAAATCATAACTTTTTTGTTTTTTGTTGTACAAAAAAGTGTTCAACAGAAAAGTTGTTTGTTTTTGCGCATATTTCAAGGAAAAAAATAAAAAAAAATATTTTTTTTAAAAATGTCAAAAAAACAAAATTTTGAAAATTTCAAAATTTTGTATTTTTGTTGTTTTTTGACGAAATTGGCTGCCCAACGAACTTAGGCTTTATTTTTACGGTCTTAGAAAGTGTGCTAAATTTCAAGTCGATTCATTAAAATTCATTCGAGTTATCGTCGAGACAAATTTTTCTACAGACAGACGACAGACAGACAGACAGACAGACACTTTTCTGAAAACCATTTTTTTGGAATCAGAGGGTCATGAAACGTAAAGATTTAGCAAAATTAGACAATGCTCAAAATCGCACATATCCAAGACTTTCTCATTTTTGATGAGAATGTAAAAAGCAAATTTTACGGAAAAATTTAAAATAGTAACATTTTTGCAAATTATGAGTTCGTTTTTGTTCCTAGTTTCGAATATTTACCTAACTTTGGCATCTAAAAGAAAAAACCGAGTGTTTTTATATATTTCTAATGTTTCTTCATGTTTCGGCTAATGCTTCACTCACTATAAATCTCAATTTTTTGCACTTTTTTGAGAATAACTTTTTTGTTTTTTGTTGTACAAAAAAGTTTTTAACAGAAAAGTTGTTTGTTTTTGCTCATATTTTAAGGAAAAAAATAAAAAAAAAATTTTTTTTGAAAAATGTCAAAAAAAATTTTTTTTTGAAAATTTGCAAATTTTTCAAAAAATCATAACTTTTTTGTTTTTTGTTGTACAAAAAAGTGTTCAACAGAAAAGTTGTTTGTTTTTGCGCATATTTCAAGGAAAAAAATAAAAAAAAATAATTTTTTTAAAAATGTCAAAAAAACAAAATTTTGAAAATTTTAAAATTTTGTATTTTTGTTGTTTTTTGACGAAATTGGCTGCCCAACGAACTTAGGCTTTATTTTTACGGTCTTAGAAAGTGTGCCAAATTTCAAGTCGATTCATCAAAATTCATTCAAGTTATCGTCGAGACAAATTTTTCTACAGACAGACGACAGACAGACAGACAGACACTTTTCTAAAAACCATACTTTTGGAATCAGGGGGTCATGAAACGTAAAGATTTAGCAAAATTAGACAATGCTCAAAATCGCACAAATCCAAGACTTTCTCATTTTTGATGAGAATGTAAAAAGCAAATTTTACGGAAAAATTTAAAAAGAGCAACATTTTTGCAAATTATGAGTTCGTTTTTGTTCCTAGTTTCGTATATTTACCTAACTTTGGCATCTAAAAGAAAAAACCGAGTGTTTTTATATATTTCTAATGTTTCTTCATGTTTCGGCTAATGCTTCACTCACTATAAATCTCAATTTTTTGCACTTTTTTGAGAATAACTTTTTTGTTTTTTGTTGTACAAAAAAGTGTTCAACAGAAAAGTTGTTTGTTTTTGCTCATATTTTAAGGAAAAAAAATAAAAAAAAATATTTTTTTGAAAAATGTCAAAAAAATTTTTTTTTTTGAAAATTTGCAAATTTTTCAAAAAATCATAACTTTTTTGTTTTTTTGTTGTACAAAAAAGTGTTCAACAGAAAAGTTGTTTGTTTTTGCGCATATTTCAAGGAAAAAAATAAAAAAAAATATTTTTTTTAAAAATGTCAAAAAAACAAAATTTTGAAAATTTCAAAATTTTGTATTTTTGTTGTTTTTTTGACGAAATTGGCTGCCCAACGAATTTAGGCTTTATTTTTACGGTCTTAGAAAGTGTGCCAAATTTCAAGTTGATTGATCAAAAATCATTCGAGTTATCGTCGAGACAAAAATTTCTACAGACAGACGACCGACAGACAGACAGACACTTTTCTAAAAACCATTTTTTTGGAATCAGGGGGTCATGAAACGTAAAGATTTAGCAAAATTAGACAATGCTCAAAATGGCACAAATCCAAGACTTTCTCATTTTTGATGAGAATGTAAAAAGCAAATTTTACGGAAAAATTTAAAAAGAGCAACATTTTTGCAAATTATGAGTTCGTTTTTGTTCCTAGTTTCGTATATTTACCTAACTTTGGCATCTAAAAGAAAAAACCGAGTGTTTTTATATATTTCTAATGTTTCTTCATGTTTCGGCTAATGCTTCACTCACTATAAATCTCAATTTTTTGCACTTTTTTGAGAATAACTTTTTTGTTTTTTGTTGTACAAAAAAGTGTTCAACAGAAAAGTTGTTTGTTTTTGCGCATATTTTAAGAAAAAAAATAAAAAATTTTTTTTTTTGAAAATCGTCAAAAAAACAAAATTTTGAAAATTTCAAAATTTTGTATTTTTGTTGTTTTTTGACGAAATTGGCTGCCCAACGAACTTAGGCTTTATTTTTACGGTCTTAGAAAGTGTGCCAAATTTCAAGTCGATTCATCAAAATTCATTCGAGTTATCGTCGAGACAAATTTTTCTACAGACAGACGACAGACAGACAGACAGACACTTTTCTAAAAACCATTTTTTTGGAATCAGGGGGTCATGAAACGTAAAGATTTAGCAAAATTAGACAATGCTCAAAATCGCACATATCCAAGACTTTCTCATTTTTGATGAGAATGTAAAAAGCAAATTTTACGGAAAAATTTAAAAAGAGCAACATTTTTGCAAATTATGAGTTCGTTTTTGTTCCTAGTTTCGTATATTTACCTAACTTTGGCATCTAAAAGAAAAAACCGAGTGTTTTTATATATTTCTAATGTTTCTTCATGTTTCGGCTAATGCTTCACTCACTATAAATCTCAATTTTTTGCACTTTTTTGAGAATAACTTTTTTGTTTTTTGTTGTACAAAAAAGTTTTTAACAGAAAAGTTGTTTGCTTTTGCTCATATTTTAAGGAAAAAAATAAAAAAAAATATTTTTTTGAAAAATGTCAAAAAAAATTTTTTTTTTGAAAATTTGCAAATTTTTCAAAAAATCATAACTTTTTTGTTTTTTGTTGTACAAAAAAGTGTTCAACAGAAAAGTTGTTTGTTTTTGCGCATATTTCAAGGAAAAAAATAAAAAAAAAATATTTTTTTTAAAAATGTCAAAAAAACAAAATTTTGAAAATTTTAAAATTTTGTATTTTTGTTGTTTTTTTGACGAAATTGGCTGCCCAACGAACTTAGGCTTTATTTTTACGGTCTTAGAAAGTGTGCTAAATTTCAAGTCGATTCATCAAAATTCATTCAAGTTATCGTCAAGACAAATTTTTCTACAGACAGACGACAGACAGACAGACAGACACTTTTCTAAAAACCATTTTTTTGGAATCAGGGGGTCATGAAACGTAAAGATTTATCAAAATTAGACAATGCTCAAAATCGCACAAATCCAAGACTTTCTCATTTTTGATGAGAATGTAAAAAGCAAATTTTACGGAAAAATTTAAAAAGAGCAACATTTTTGCAAATTATGAGTTCGTTTTTGTTCCTAGTTTCGTATATTTACCTAACTTTGGCATCTAAAAGAAAAAACCGAGTGTTTTTATATATTTCTAATGTTTCTTCATGTTTCGGCTAATGCTTCACTCACTATAAATCTCAATTTTTTGCACTTTTTTGAGAATAACTTTTTTGTTTTTTGTTGTACAAAAAAGTGTTCAACAGAAAAGTTGTTTGTTTTTGCTCATATTTTAAGGAAAAAAATAAAAAAATATATTTTTTTGAAAATTGTCAAAAAAATTTTTTTTTTGAAAATTTGCAAATTTTTTAAAAAATCATAACTTTTTTGTTTTTTGTTGTACAAAAAAGTGTTCAACAGAAAAGTTGTTTGTTTTTGCGCATATTTCAAGGAAAAAAATAAAAAAAAATATTTTTTTTAAAAATGTCAAAAAAACAAAATTTTGAAAATTTCAAAATTTTGTATTTTTGTTGTTTTTTGACGAAATTGGCTGCCCAACGAACTTAGGCTTTATTTTTACGGTCTTAGAAAGTGTGCCAAATTTCAAGTCGATTCATTAAAATTCATTCGAGTTATCGTCGAGACAAATTTTTCTACAGATAGACGACAGACAGACAGACAGACACTTTTCTGAAAACCGTTTTTTTGGAATCAGGGGGTCATGAAACGTAAAGATTTAGCAAAATTAGACAATGCTCAAAATCGCACAAATCCAAGACTTTCTCATTTTTGATGAGAATGTAAAAAGCAAATTTTACGGAAAATTTTAAAAAGAGCAACATTTTTGCAAATTATGAGTTCGTTTTTGTTCCTAGTTTCGTATATTTACCTAACTTTGGCATCTAAAAGAAAAAACCGAGTGTTTTTATATATTTCTAATGTTTCTTCATGTTTCGGCTAATGCTTCACTCACTATAAATCTCAATTTTTTGCACTTTTTTGAGAATAACTTTTTTGTTTTTTGTTGTACAAAAAAGTGTTCAACAGAAAAGTTGTTTGTTTTTGCGAATATTTTAAGGAAAAAAATAAAAAAAAAATATTTTTTTTAAAAATGTCAAAAAAACAAAATTTTGAAAATTTCAAAATTTTGTATTTTTGTTGTTTTTTGACGAAATTGGCTGCCCAACGAACTTAGGCTTTATTTTTACGGTCTTAGAAAGTGTGCCAAATTTCAAGTCGATTCATCAAAATTCATTCGAGTTATCGTCGAGACAAATTTTTCTACAGACAGACGACAGACAGACAGACAGACACTTTTCTGAAAACCATTTTTTTGGAATCAGGGGGTCATGAAACGTAAAGATTTAGCAAAATTAGACAATGCTCAAAATCGCACATATCCAAGACTTTCTCATTTTTGATGAGAATGTAAAAAGCAAATTTTACGGAAAATTTTAAAAAGAGCAACATTTTTGCAAATTATGAGTTCGTTTTTGTTCCTAGTTTCGTATATTTACCTAACTTTGGCATCTAAAAGAAAAAACCGAGTGTTTTTATATATTTCTAATGTTTCTTCATGTTTCGGCTAATGCTTCACTCACTATAAATCTCAATTTTTTGCACTTTTTTGAGAATAACTTTTTTGTTTTTTGTTGTACAAAAAAGTGTTCAACAGAAAAGTTTTTTGTTTTTAGTCATATTTTAAGGAAAAAAATAAAAAAATATATTTTTTTGAAAATTGACAAAAAAAAATTTTTTTTTGAAAATTTGCAAATTTTTTAAAAAATCATAACTTTTTTGTTTTTTGTTGTACAAAAAAGTGTTCAACAGAAAAGTTGTTTGTTTTTGCGCATATTTCAAGGAAAAAAAGAATATTTTTTTTAAAAATGTCAAAAAAACAAAATTTTGAAAATTTCAAAATTTTGTATTTTTGTTGTTTTTTGACGAAATTGGCTGCTCAACGAACTTAGGCTTTATTTTTACGGTCTTAGAAAGTGTGCCAAATTTCAAGTCGATTCATCAAAATTCATTCGAGTTATCGTCGAGACAAATTTTTCTACAGACAGACGACAGACAGACAGACACTTTTCTGAAAACCATTTTTTTGGAATCAGAGGGTCATGAAACGTAAAGATTTAGCAAAATTAGACAATGCTCAAAATCGCACAAATCCAAGACTTTCTCATTTTTGATGAGAATGTAAAAAGCAAATTTTACGGAAAATTTTAAAAAGAGCAACATTTTTGCAAATTATGAGTTCGTTTTTGTTCCTAGTTTCGTATATTTACCTAACTTTGGCATCTAAAAGAAAAAACCGAGTGTTTTTATATATTTCTAATGTTTCTTCATGTTTCGGCTAATGCTTCACTCACTATAAATCTCAATTTTTTGCACTTTTTTGAGAATAACTTTTTTGTTTTTTGTTGTACAAAAAAGTGTTCAACAGAAAAGTTGTTTGTTTTTGCGCATATTTTAAGGAAAAAAATAAAAAAAAATATTTTTTTTAAAAATGTCAAAAAAACAAAATTTTGAAAATTTCAAAATTTTGTATTTTTGTTGTTTTTTGACGAAATTGGCTGCCCAACGAACTTAGGCTTTATTTTTACGGTCTTAGAAAGTGTGCCAAATTTCAAGTCGATTCATTAAAATTCATTCGAGTTATCGTCGAGACAAATTTTTCTACAGACAGACGACAGACAGACAGACAGACAGACAGACACTTTTCTGAAAACCATGTTTTTGAAATCAGGGGGTCATGAAACGTAAAGATTTAGCAAAATTAGACAATGCTCAAAATCGCACATATCCAAGACTTTCTCATTTTTGATGAGAATGTAAAAAGCAAATTTTACGGAAAAATTTAAAAAGAGCAACATTTTTGCAAATTATGAGTTCGTTTTTGTTCCTAGTTTCGTATATTTACCTAACTTTGGCATCTAAAAGAAAAAACCGAGTGTTTTTATATATTTCTAATGTTTCTTCATGTTTCGGCTAATGCTTCACTCACTATAAATCTCAATTTTTTGCACTTTTTTGAGAATAACTTTTTTGTTTTTTGTTGTACAAAAAAGTGTTCAACAGAAAAGTTGTTTGTTTTTGCTTATATTTTAAGGGAAAAAATAAAAAAAATATTTTTTTGATAATTGTCAAAAAAAAATTTTTTTTTGAAAATTTGCAAATTTTTTAAAAAATCATAACTTTTTTGTTTTTTGTTGTACAAAAAAGTGTTCAACAGAAAAGTTGTTTGTTTTTGCGCATATTTTAAGGAAAAAAATAAAAAAATATATTTGTTTTAAAAATGTCAAAAAAACAAAATTTTGAAAATTTCAAAATTTTGTATTTTTGTTGTTTTTTGACGAAATTGGCTGCCCAACGAACTTAGGCTTTATTTTTACGGTCTTAGAAAGTGTGCCAAATTTCAAGTCGATTCATCAAAATTCATTCGAGTTATCGTCGAGACAAATTTTTCTACAGACAGACGACAGACAGACAGACAGACACTTTTCTAACAACCATTTTTTTGGAATCAGGGGGTCATGAAACGTAAAGATTTAGCAAAATTAGACAATGCTCAAAATCGCACAAATCCAAGACTTTCTCATTTTTGATGAGAATGTAAAAAGCAAATTTTACGGAAAAATTTAAAAAGAGCAACATTTTTGCAAATTATGAGTTCGTTTTTGTTCATAGTTTCGTATATTTACCTAACTTTGGCATCTAAAAGAAAAAACCGAGTGTTTTTATATATTTCTAATGTTTCTTCATGTTTCGGCTAATGCTTCACTCACTATAAATCTCAATTTTTTGCACTTTTTTGAGAATAACTTTTTTGTTTTTTGTTGTACAAAAAAGTGTTCAACAGAAAAGTTGTTTGTTTTTGCTCATATTTTAAGGAAAAAAATAAAAAAAAATATTTTTTTGAAAAATGTCAAATAAAAATTTTTTTTTGAAAATTTGCAAATTTATCAAAAAATCATAACTTTTTTGTTTTTTGTTGTACAAAAAAGTGTTCAACAGAAAAGTTGTTTGTTTTTGCGCATATTTCAAGGAAAAAAATAAAAAAAAATATTTTTTTTAAAAATGTCAAAAAAACAAAATTTTGAAAATTTTAAAATTTTGTATTTTTGTTGTTTTTTAACGAAATTGGCTGCCCAACGAACTTAGGCTTTATTTTTACGGTCTTAGAAAGTGTGCCAAATTTCAAGTCGATTCATCAAAATTCATTCGAGTTATCGTCGAGACAAATTTTTCTACAGACAGACGACAGACAGACAGACAGACACTTTTCTAAAAACCATTTTTTTGGAATCAGGGGGTCATGAAACGTAAAGATTTAGCAAAATTAGACAATGCTCAAAATCGCACAAATCCAAGACTTTCTCATTTTTGATGAGAATGTAAAAAGCAAATTTTACGGAAAAATTTAAAAAGAGCAACATTTTTGCAAATTATGAGTTCGTTTTTGTTCCTAGTTTCGTATATTTACCTAACTTTGGCATCTAAAAGAAAAAACCGAGTGTTTTTATATATTTCTAATGTTTCTTCATGTTTCGGCTAATGCTTCACTCACTATAAATCTCAATTTTTTGCACTTTTTTGAGAATAACCTTTTTTTTTTTTGTTGTACAAAAAAGTGTTCAACAGAAAAGTTGTTTGTTTTTGCTTATATTTTAAGGGAAAAAATAAAAAAAAATATTTTTTTGAAAAATGTCAAAAAAAATTTTTTTTTTTGAAAATTTGCAAATTTTTCATAAAATCATAACTTTTTTGTTTTTTGTTGTACAAAAAAGTGTCGAAAGGAAAATTTGTTTGTTTTTGCGCATATTTTAAGGAAAAAAATAAAAAAAAATATTTTTTTTAAAAATGTCAAAAAAACAAAATTTTGAAAATTTTAAAATTTTGTATTTTTGTTGTTTTTTTGACGAAATTGGCTGCCCAACGAACTTAGGCTTTATTTTTACGGTCTTAGAAAGTGTGCTAAATTTCAAGTCGATTCATCAAAATTCATTCGAGTTATCGTCGAGACAAATTTTTCTACAGACAGACGACAGACAGACAGACAGACAGACACTTTTCTGAAAACCATTTTTTTGGAATCAGAGGGTCATGAAACGTAAAGATTTAGCAAAATTAGACAATGCTCAAAATCGCACAAATCCAAGACTTTCTCATTTTTGATGAGAATGTAAAAAGCAAATTTTACGGAAAAATTTAAAAAGAGCAACATTTTTGCAAATTATGAGTTCGTTTTTGTTCCTAGTTTCGTATATTTACCTAACTTTGGCATCTAAAAGAAAAAACCGAGTGTTTTTATATATTTCTAATGTTTCTTCATGTTTCGGCTAATGCTTCACTCACTATAAATCTCAATTTTTTGCACTTTTTTGAGAATAACTTTTTTGTTTTTTGTTGTACAAAAAAGTGTTTAACAGAAAAGTTGTTTGTTTTTACTCATATTTTAAGGAAAAAAATAAAAAAATATATTTTTTTGAAAAATGTCAAAAAAAATTTTTTTTTTGAAAATTTGCAAATTTTTCAAAAAATCATAACTTTTTTGTTTTTTGTTGTACAAAAAAGTGTTCAACAGAAAAGTTGTTTGTTTTTGCGCATATTTCAAGGAAAAAAATAAAAAAAAATATTTTTTTTAAAAATGTCAAAAAAACAAAATTTTGAAAATTTCAAAATTTTGTATTTTTGTTGTTTTTTGACGAAAATGGCTGCCCAACTAACTTAGGCTTTATTTTTACGGTCTTAGAAAGTGTGCCAAATTTCAAGTCGATTCATCAAAATTCATTCGAGTTATCGTCGAGACAAATTTTTCTACAGACAGACGACAGACAGACAGACAGACACTTTTCTAAAAACCATTTTTTTGGAATCAGGGGGTCATGAAACGTAAAGATTTAGCAAAATTAGACAATGCTCAAAATCGCACAAATCCAAGACTTTCTCATTTTTGATGAGAATGTAAAAAGCAAATTTTACGGAAAATTTTAAAAAGAGCAACATTTTTGCAAATTATGAGTTCGTTTTTGTTCCTAGTTTCGTATATTTACCTAACTTTGGCATCTAAAAGAAAAAACCGAGTGTTTTTATATATTTCTAATGTTTCTTCATGTTTCGGCTAATGCTTCACTCACTATAAATCTCAATTTTTTGCACTTTTTTGAGAATAACTTTTTTGTTTTTTGTTGTACAAAAAAGTGTTCAACAGAAAAGTTGTTTGTTTTTACTCATATTTTAAGGAAAAAAATAAAAAAATATATTTTTTTGAAAATTGTCAAAAAAAAATTTTTTTTTGAAAATTTGCAAATTTTTTAAAAAATCATAAATTTTTTGTTTTTTGTTGTACAAAAAAGTGTTCAACAGAAAAGTTGTTTGTTTTTGCGCATATTTCAAGGAAAAAAATAAAAAAAAATATTTTTTTTAAAAATGTCAAAAAAACAAAATTTTGAAAATTTCAAAATTTTGTATTTTTGTTGTTTTTTGACGAAATTGGCTGCCCAACGAACTTAGGCTTCATTTTTACGGTCTTAGAAAGTGTGCCAAATTTCAAGTCGATTCATCAAAATTCATTCGAGTTATCGTCGAGACTAATTTTTCTACAAACAGACGACAGACAGACAGACAGACAGACACTTTTCTGAAAACCATTTTTTTGGAATCAGAGGGTCATGAAACGTAAAGATTTAGCAAAATTAGACAATGCTCAAAATCGCACATATCCAAGACTTTCTCATTTTTGATGAGAATGTAAAAAGCAAATTTTACGGAAAATTTTAAAAAGAGCAACATTTTTGCAAATTATGAGTTCGTTTTTGTTCCTAGTTTCGTATATTTACCTAACTTTGGCATCTAAAAGAAAAAACCGAGTGTTTTTATATATTTCTAATGTTTCTTCATGTTTCGGTTAATGCTTCACTCACTATAAATCTCAATTTTTTGCACTTTTTTGAGAATAATTTTATTGTTTTTTGTTGTACAAAAAAGTGTTTAACAGAAAAGTTGTTTGTTTTTACTCATATTTTAAGGAAAAAAATAAAAAAATATATTTTTTTGAAAAATGTCAAAAAAAATTTTTTTTTTGAAAATTTGCAAATTTTTCAAAAAATCATAACTTTATTGTTTTTTGTTGTACAAAAAAGTGTTCAACAGAAAAGTTGTTTGTTTTTGCGCATATTTCAAGGAAAAAAATAAAAAAAAATATTTTTTTTAAAAATGTCAAAAAAACAAAATTTTAAAAATTTCAAAATTTTGTATTTTTGTTGTTTTTTTGACGAAATTGGCTGCCCAACTAACTTAGGCTTTATTTTTACGGTCTTAGAAAGTGTGCCAAATTTCAAGTCGATTCATCAAAATTCATTCGAGTTATCGTCGAGACAAATTTTTCTACAGACAGACGACAGACAGACAGACAGACACTTTTCTAAAAACCATTTTTTTGGAATCAGGGGGTCATGAAACGTAAAGATTTAGCAAAATTAGACAATGCTCAAAATCGCACAAATCCAAGACTTTCTCATTTTTGATGAGAATGTAAAAAGCAAATTTTACGGAAAAATTTAAAAAGAGCAACATTTTTGCAAATTATGAGTTCGTTTTTGTTCCTAGTTTCGTATATTTACCTAACTTTGGCATCTAAAAGAAAAAACCGAGTGTTTTTATATATTTCTAATGTTTCTTCATGTTTCGGCTAATGCTTCACTCACTATAAATCTCAATTTTTTGCACTTTTTTGAGAATAACTTTTTTGTTTTTTGTTGTACAAAAAAGTGTTCAACAGAAAAGTTGTTTGTTTTTGCTCATATTTTAAGGAAAAAAATAAAAAAAAATATTTTTTTGAAAAATGTCAAAAAAATTTTTTTTTTGAAAATTTGCAAATTTTTCAAAAAATCATAACTTTTTTGTTTTTTGTTGTACAAAAAAGTGTTCAACAGAAAAGTTGTTTGTTGGTGCGCATATTTTAAGGAACAAAATAAAAAAAAATATTTTTTTTAAAAATTTAAAAAAAAACAAAATTTTGAAAATTTTAAAATTTTGTATTTTTGTTGTTTTTTTGACGAAATTGGCTGCCCAACGAACTTAGGCTTTATTTTTACGGTCTTAGAAAGTGTGCCAAATTTCAAGTCGATTCATCAAAATTCATTCGAGTTATCGTCGAGACAAATTTTTCTACAGACAGACGACAGACAGACAGACAGACACTTTTCTGAAAACCATTTTTTTGGAATCAGAGGGTCATGAAACGTAAAGATTTAGCAAAATTAGACAATGCTCAAAATCGCACATATCCAAGACTTTCTCATTTTTGATGAGAATGTAAAAAGCAAATTTTACGGAAAAATTTAAAAAGAGCAACATTTTTGCAAATTATAAGTTCGTTTTTGTTCCTAGTTTCGTATATTTACCTAACTTTGGCATCTAAAAGAAAAAACCGAGTGTTTTTATATATTTCTAATGTTTCTTCATGTTTCGGCTAATGCTTCACTCACTATAAATCTCAATTTTTTGCACTTTTTTGAGAATAACTTTTTTGTTTTTTGTTGTACAAAAAAGTTTTTAACAGAAAAGTTGTTTGCTATTGCTCATATTTAAAGGAAAAAAATTAAAAAAAATATTTTTTTGAAAAATGT
>JAVJHS010000530.1:0-24343 GCA_032873175.1 Leptopilina drosophilae | reverse complement strand
TCATAATGCGATTTAAAAATTTTTATTATTAACTTTTGTTTATATTTTAAAAATTATTAGTTTCTTTTGCGCGCGTAAAAAGTTATGAAATTTTCGTTTTGTAATTACAATTTTTAACACATAATGTTTTTTTTTCAATTTTAAAGTTATGAGCTCAACAAAACATGGGTGTAGGAGACATTATTGGGTGGTATTGTAATAGAAGGTAGCAATGATTTGCTTTTTTTTATGTAGATAAAGATATTTAATATTTTATACTAGCTAGTAAAATGCTTGTGTACTGTTCGCATATAATAATCATGTCTATTCACAAGTTCACATTTTTTTAATAAAGAACAAATTATGTAATTTCATTTGAAGAATTTCTTTAATAAGATTTAATTTTGTTTTAACTTTCTAAAAATCAATTTATTTTAAGTTTTAAGCTAGAAATTAAATGAAAGATAAAAAAAATTTGCATAATTGCTTTTTCTGAATTTAGAAACGAAGAAAAAATAAAGTAATTTAAAGCTATTTATATTTCTCCATCAACATTTTTTTTTAAACTTCCTTGTAGTAATTAATTTTGAAAATTCATATGGTTTTTTACAAAAGTTTGTAGTATTTTTTTGCATAAGTTTCCTATTTATTATCAATATTTTTTTGTTTCAAAATTCAAAATATTACCATTTTTAATCAGTATTGATTAATAGATAATAAGAATTAATTAGTGTAAGGTATTTTTTTTAATAATTATATTAACTTTAGAAATAGAATTTTAAAAGTTATGTATTTTTATGAAAAGAAACTTGCATCCAGTTACCAGTTTTTCTACTTATTTTTTGAAAATTCGATTTTGGATTTAAAACAAAAAATATTTACTATTTATAATTATAATTTCATAAAATTAAGCAAAGCAGGTGCTGTTAGCAAATCAAAATCATGAAAATTTCTATCATCTATCTTCGATGTTCTCAATCATTTGTAGCCAACGTCGTCAAGTGCGGATTAATGTCAAAAACATTTTGTCCGTCATGCAGGGGGGGGGACTGGAGTGTGGTGTGGTATGTGGTGGGAGTAGTGAGTATGGTAGGTTTGATGTTATTGGTGAAAATTATTTAACAATATGTTAAATGTTAATTAAATAATGATGAAAAATCTGGAAAATTATTTTTCTATTTTTTTGTATCTTAATCTTTATTATAAATGGATTTTTTTGTTGAGGATAGATGATTAATGTTTTGGATCAATTAAACTTTTTTTGCTCTAAGTTTCTTAGTTAAAGTTAAGATCTGAAAATTAAATTATGAATATGATTTGGTATTTCTTTTTAATAATTGACAAAGATTATTGATTAATTTATAATGAATGAGAATATAAATTGTTATTTTAATTCGTAATCATAATTGTTATTGTGGCTGTTTGATGTTTTTGGTTTCTTAACGTTTTTGTAATTTTCCTTTTCAAAATATTTATAATTTTTTAATTAAGTGGATTGAAAATCATCAAATTATTGCAAATAATTTGATCAAATAAGTTTTATAATAATAGAATTCCGTCACAAAATTCCACTATTTAGGAAAATAACTTAAATCTCGCGGAGAATTTTGTTTAAATTTTTAAAAATTCGAATTAAATTCGTTTTTGCAGAATTTCTTTGATTTTTTTTTTTTGTCCTAATGATGGAGTTCATTTAATAATTTTAATTAAACATTTTAAAATTAATTTAAATTTTTATGGAGAAGAATTTTTTTAAATTGTATTAAAAATAATTGAATTCTTGAGAAAAATTTTTACTATTTAAAATATTTTAATTGACGTTTATCTAGAAAGATTTATAGTAAAATGTTTTGGACATATTGAAATTCTTTCGTGAAATTTCAATAAAATTTTTGACAATATGAACAGTATATAAATAATTTTGTACTTAAAAAGTGTGTTTTTAATAATTTTGTATTGATAAAATTGTTTATAAAATTTATGTTTTTTAATAAAAAATTTTGTAATTTTGTATAACAGTATCATTTAAATACTAACGTTTCGTATCATTTGCTAGTAAGATTTAATAATACTTTAATTCTTATTTTTCAAAATAAAAATCACAACCGTTATAATTGTATTTCCACAGTACGCAATATCGTTTCGGAACACCAAAGTACGTACAACCATGGACCAACACGGAACCAGTGAAAGTGGAAAATCCAATTGAAATTGAAGAAAAAAGATCTGTGTGGTCCACCGTTGGATTTTGCAATGCTTCCATTAGGGTACAGGGTAGACCCGCGTTTTGGTCATTAAGAAGAGTCGTTCGCCAAAAAGAAGAGCGACTAAAGTGCCTTCGATAAATTGCGCAGCGCCGACAATTCCTTGTTTATCTCATTTCAATCCAAAAATATCGCGCTCCATCGACGAGTACAATAATAACGATCTTAATCTCAAGAAATCGCAGGACAAATTCTCGGCACTTCGCGCCCTAAACGATCGATATAATCGTTCGCAATAATCCTTCAATCGCAATGTTTCAAGCTAAATCTAATACTCCCCGGAGAATAATTTAGAAAACATTTAGCGCAGAACAGCATAATGATTCCGTTGTCGAATAATCTCAAATTTCCGAGACAAGTGAATCTTGGCTTAATATATCCGACATTGAGGCAAATGGGTGGAGAATAGTCAAGAATTCCAAAAAGACGAGACAATTTGTATCGATCAATGAGAATATTAAATCGAACGGACGATCGCGCCCCTCAATGAACTATTAACGCAAGTCGCTGAATTAGAGCAAATTGACGCCGGATACGCCAGACAAAATTGCAAACCAACGATTCAAAGCCAAGTGAAATTGAAATTCGCGACAATATGACGTACACGGATTTTTTACAAATGGCAATGAAAATTCCAATAGAATTGGAATTTTAATTTCAATGACGAGAGACATCGTAAATTTTACGATGTGCCTATTTGCAGGTCCAATTATTGCAATTAGCTCGAATAATAGAGACGTATCGAAATGATAAAGATGAACGTTTACCGCCCGCTGCCCGCCGAAAACGCATTCGAAAACAGACCCTCAATGCCATTTTTTAAACGGCGCGTTCATCTTTGGACGTTGAGAGCGCATTTGGAGCTCCAAATAAAAAACTCTACCTTCCCCTCCTGGCATAACACCAAAGCAAGCAAAGCAGGAACTGTTCTCGAAGTTGTTTGCCTAGAGGCAGCAAAAAAAAGAGAAGGACACGGTGTGCCGCGAGTCCAACGACTGGCAGCAATCGGTCGCTTAATTGTCATGGGTAGTATTACGTCCTTGAAGAACGATGAACTCGCGGTGCATCATCATATGCCACGGCCGAGTATGGCGAGTGTCACCTTGTTAGATCGTTGAAATTAAACGGTGACGAATCACCGCCTTATGGCATGGAATTGACAGAGGCTGAAAATTATGGCCGTTTACACTGGGACATGGCACCGCACGCCGACTGCCTCTGAATTTTGATGAATTATCCTGTTATTACTCACCGGGTTGGATAGGGTGGGAAAATTTTTCCAAAGGAAACTTGAAATTTCACTCAGAGCTGGGCTTGGGAGTTTTTAATTTTTGGCTATTTTCTTTGTATTATGGTTCATAATGAGAGTCTACATGAAGACGAAATCTTGAAGCAATTGTGTAATATGACAATTTTTTACTGAATCGTGAAATGTTTAATTTATTGGTCCGAATTAAGAAAGTTGCGCGGATAGTTTGACTTTTTCTGCCTGCCACTATTTTTGAAAAATACGACTTTTTTCGTGATTTATTTCAAAAAAAGGTATTTTCGCTAAGATATTGATGCAAAAAGCGACCTTTTTTCGCAATAGTGGCTGCAAAAAGCGAGCTTTTTTCTAAATATTGCTGCTAAAAAGCGTCGTTTTTCTATTTAGTGCTGAGAAAAGCGTCCTTTTTTCGTTATATTGCTGCTAAGTGATATTTTTTTCTAGCGTAAAAATGTAAATTATTTTGATTTTTACACTAGTTAAACCTATCAAGCCTCGGATTTTAGGACTTTTTCCACTTTTGTTCGATCTATTGTCCAAAAAGGCTATACTTTTACGACTTTTCTTACAAATATTGCAACAAAAAATACCACATTTAGAGCTTAAACGTCAATTATTTTAATTTTTCCAGTGTTAACAGCAAAATATAAAGACGCATGAAAATGAACTTTTGAATAATATTTCTAAAAAAAATTTTTCGGAAACATACAATTTAAGAGAGTTGGAAATATTGAAATTTTATAAAATATTATTGAGAATAATTGATTTTTTCCAAGTGTTATTATTACAATTTTTGAAAATCAACTTTTGAAGAAATTTAATAGTAGCAAAGTTTTTGAAAATAATGTGAATTCATAAACAAAAATCTAATTAGCAAAGTTCGTGAAAATAATTGAAATTCTCAGTAAAAATTTATTAGCAAAGTTTGTGAAAATAATTGATTTCTTAAAAAAAAATTTAATGAAAAATCTTCAAGTGTAAATTTATGAAAATTTGAAAATTGAACGAAAACTATCTTCTAAAGAATAAGTTATTAAATTAGATTTTTAAAATTAAGTCGAAGAATCGACTGAAGTGACTTTTTTTTGTGTCTTAAAGTCGATCCGATGTCTGAATTTATAAATATGTTTTTAACTACAGTCAAAACTTTTAAAAATACATTTTGAAATCATTTATTGAAGAAAATTAAATTTTTGGAATATTAATTCTATAAATTGAAAAATTTTCTAATACTTGAGAAGGTTGTAAAACTCGAATGAAAATACGTGAGTTTTTTAAGTGATTCAATTACATTTTTCTAATTACATAATTAACAAATTTTTTTATTGAAAAAAATATACAGAGATTAAATTTAAAATTAAATTAAATTAAAAAATTTAAAAATCATGAAAATAAAAGACGAAAAAGATTATTTTTCTCTTCTGTAAATAAATATATAAAAAGTATAATGATAATAGAATTGTGATATAATTAATATTGCTTTTTATTATTTAAAAATAATGGAAATTTTTAGGAGAATTCCTAAAAAATTTTTTATCGTATGTTGGGCATTTCGGCGAAAAAATCTATTACCTTTGAAAATAATTTAATTTTTTGCAATTATTTGTATTTTTTCCTCCTGAAAATTAAATTTTTTCAGTGGTTTCTTAACATAATTTCATTTTTCAATCTATTTTTACATGAAAAGTCCACGAGAACTCAATTCTTTAAGTACAAAAATAAAAAATTACTTGAACAGTTCTCATAAATTGAATTCTCATAAAGAATTTTATCAACAATTTTTAAATATAACATTTTGTTTCCTTTCGACGAATTTTAATGAGAAGATTTTTAAATTACTTGAAATGTCGTAAGAAAACTCAAGGACTAATAGTGTTTTTTTGTAAATGTTTCTAGAAAAGTTTTTAATACTTGAAATTTTGTAAAAATATTTAATCAAAATATGTGATTTTTGCTAAATATTTTCTATTAATCATTTGTAAATCATTTTTTGAATAATAATTTTTTATTGTAAATTTAGAAAATAATTGATGTTTGTATCAATTCTAATAATTATTAATGGTAGGTCTATACAATGAAGATTTTTTGAAATGCAAATTAAATATTAATACTTGATAAAAATTGTTTTTAAATATTAAAAAAAAAATTATTCTTATATTTTTTTCAGTTACATCTAATTTTTTTATATTCAAATAAAAGAGTTTTTTAATTTTTACAAATTTTTTAACTAAAATAATTTTTCTAAAAATTGATTCATTTATTGAAAAGTGTTCATAATTGTTTTTAACAAGCAAATTCATACTTAATTAATTAATAATTAATTTATTAATTATGTAAGAATTAATAATCATTAATTAATTGTAATATTTTTCGTTACATATTTTATAATAATTCACCTTCATAACTTTTTAAATAAAAATCATTAAGATTTACAGTTTGTAATTATTTAAAAAAAATTAAATTTCTTATTTTTAATAACTAAATTCCTCGAAGAGTTTTCGTAAACATTATCAAAAAAGACTTTATTTAGAGATTAAAAGTTGCAGAAAATTTATTAAAATTGGAAAGGAATTACAGTTTGAAATTTTAGAAATAGTTCGAGTTTGATAGTCTTGAAATTGAGATTTTATTAAAATAAGTAAAATTTAGAAATAATTGAGTTTATAAATCATTGGAAGCAATTTTTTTGTGTCTTAATAGGTCAATTCCGAGGCATAAAAGTGAATATTGACTTGATTTTTGCTTGAAAATCTTTGTGTTAATATAAAAATTTAAGTCACTGATTGAAAATTCCAGTTTGGAAAAAAAATTCGTTCCTTATAAATTGCACCTAGAAATTGGACCTTTAAAAAAAAAATTATTTTCGCTTGTTTGCATTTATTGTTTTCGATTATTGTTAGAAAATTAATATTTAATTCTTTTGTTTTATTTATATAAAATTATATTTAAGTTCTTGTTAAGATTTTTTGTTTTGGTGTTTCAATCCTTTTATGTTTGTTATTTAGAAATGTGCCGGAATATTTGCTTTTAATTACTCGCTAAGTTTCCGTTTATAAACTGAAAAAAAATTGTTTTTGTATTTTTTTTTTTTACGAATAATTAAAAACCAAATTGAAAATAATTGTTCGTGAAAACCATAGAATTTTTTTAATGACTGTTTAATTAGAGAGTTACTAAGGATTTGCTGAGTACTTCGTGATATTTATGAATTAAAAAAAATTGTTTTTATTGATTTTTCAAGTAATTTTTTAATTTTAATTTTTCCACTTTTATTTTCTTTTTTGTTTTGTTTGTTTAAATTTTGAAAGAGGATATCTTTTTTCTAGTCATTTGGTGAGTACTAATTATTGCTTTACATAAATTGTGTTTTTTGAAAATTAATTCTGTACCTAATTGCCAATATCTTTGGGAAATATATGTAGAAAACAGATTTATTGTTTTAAGATTACAACTTGCTGATGTTAAGAACTGTAGATATTTTTATGGAGAGAAAAAAACGCCCAACTCTGATTCATTGAGAATAGTTTTGATATATACGTTGTATTAAAATAAAATATTTAATCAACTTTTCTTGTTGATTGGAGCTTGTCAATTTTGCCTTCTTCTCCTTTTGTTTATAAACGTGTTTTTGCAGTGCCTCTGAGCTGTTTTTGTACTCGTTTTATAAAGCGTTATATTTTATCTAAATGTTTGTTGTGTTTCAAAGAGTAATTCTTGATCTAGTCAACTAGTTCCTTTTTTTTTTTAATGACGGCCTTTCTTTCTATATTCAAATATCAACTGTTTCTTTTAATTGAATATTTCAAACGAGTTTTTTTCGTTGTTTTTTTTAATTTAAAGTTTGCTGCAAATAAATTAATATTTGGCTTTTGAGTTTAAATTAATTTACGAGCTTTTAATACAAGTATAATTTATGTTTCTACAAGTATTTTTAATTTGATTGTTTGATATTTCTTTTTTCTATTTTTTAATAAAAAATTGTTGTTTGTTTTATTAATGAATAAAAAAAATCTTTAAGAGTAATATTATTATGAGTATCTAATATTCTAATTGAATGGAAATTTTTTTTTAGGAAATAATTACTTTTTTCCGGAAAAGAAAAAAGCAATCTATTAGCGAAAAAGGTTTTTGTTATTGTGTTAAGTTTTCTTATATTTTGAGTTAAGTTCCTCTTACTTTATTAATTAAGTTTTATGCGATTCAAGAGTGAGCTTTTACATTTAAAAAATATTCGCGTAAATGCGTAATGATATAAAATTGCACGTATGATTTGTTTTCTTAATAATTCGTTTGTGGAAAGAATGTTTTTCGAATTGAGCGTTGTAAAAATCAAAATCGTTTTTCGTTTTCTCAAAGATACCCGTGGCCGGACGAATACTTTTTTAATGAATTACGTTTTTATATTTTTTTGTCGCTGCCTTTAGAAATAAATATTAATTGATAACTATTCATAACTAATTTGGAGGCAATCTAAAAAGTAAAAAGGTAAAGTCCCAGAGATTTGTTTAGCACGAAAGTATGATAAACGTGAAGTAAAATTTTATAACCGAACAAAATGTCGCTTATGGGAAAAGGCTATCGATTTTATAACATCTATTTCTTCCATCATTTTGCATTTTCTAATATTTGGTGTAAAGGAGATATTTTTAATTCATGAAGAATATATTTTTTAAAAGAATTTTTTAAATGAATTTTTTTAAAGAATGTTTTTTAATGAATTTTTAAAAATTTATTCGCTAATTATATAAATTAAATTTTTTTTGATCGTAGCGATTAAATTTATAAAAAGGTTCTTTATTCTTAAAAAAGAAAATCTCGAAATTAAACTGTCTGTGAGGGTTAAAAAGGTTTATCGTTAATAGTTATTAAAATACTCTAACAATTGTCTATATTTTACAAAATGGAAAAGAACATCATAATTAAAACTAACAAAAGACCAGTGAAATGAGAAAATTTCGATCTGGTTCTATTTTCTTGAAATTTTTTGTAAAAAAAGAAATCATCGATGAATTTGTTTTTTGTACTTTTCTAAGACTGCATATTCTTCTTGTAAAGGTATAGAAACCATTGACCCTAAATTTGTAATTTGTATTTTTAAGAAAAAATTCTGATACAGAAATTCCATGGAAAATTATTTGTTTCAAGGATATTTCCTAATATAATGGGAAATCATCTTCCTTCATTTATATTTTTCGTAAAGTGTAAAAAATTGGTAGAATGATTTGTTTTTAAGGGAGAAATAATTCTCCCTCAATTGCGTGTATTAGATAGGGTTTCTTCTCGTCATCTTTTTCTTCTTCTTCATGTTTCTTCAGAATTTTAACAAAGGAAAGAAAAATTGTCTCCGGTCACTGGAAAAATTACTTTGAAAAGAATAAAAAAAAAATTTTCCCTATTAAATCTGAAAAAAAAATTTATGGTAAACGATAAAAAATGTATGTGCAATATTTTTATGAAAATTTTTTTCCTTTGTTTTTAATGCTTAACGTTATAATATATTGAGAAAATTGTATCAAGACGTAATATATTATATACTAATCTCTATATATAAAAAAAAAGTCTCGTGGTGATTTGCTTTTACAATTGTTCCCAAATTTTCAGACGTAAAATATTCATTTTTCAGGTATTGTGACAGTTTTTATCGTTGTTTGCAGTTTATGTTTTTCGTTTTTTTTTTATCAATTTGAGCTGGTGTTTGCATTTTTAAATCACCTAGTATGTTTTTTTCTTTCGGATTTTTGTTAAATATATTTTTTGTGGCTTTCATTTTCCTTGAGAGAATTATGTGGGGGACTGCATGAGGGCTGCACGATTTTTATGAGGTGTTTTGCAATTTTTCTGTTGATTTGTTACTATTCTTGTATGATTAATTGATTTTATTTTTTTTAATCATTCTTTATTATCTCCTCCTTTGTCTTTTGTGATGTATCTGCTTGAGCTTTGATAGCATTATAGGTTTGTTGCTTTTTACTAATTTTTGTTTGTAATTAACAGAATTTGAATTTTTGGCTGATAATTGACTAATGTTTTTTCAGGACCAAAGCTGCTTGATCACGGGCGTGACAGGATTTTATAAAAGTGGAACCAAGCGCAATTCGCCTTTTCAAGTAATTAGAGAATCTGTGTCTCCAATTCCTGGTCCGGCTGGAATTCCATCAGCAACACCTTCTCCAATTAATTTCCCTATTAACAAGGAAGAGAAAAATTTTCAATCCGCTTGAATTCATTTATTAAAAGTTTTTGAATTTAATAAAAATTTTAAAAAAACAAATTTAATTTCTTCTGGTTTTAGTGTAACAAACGTCTCCAGCGAATTCCACCGGCCAGGGCAACAAATTGCAATTATTCCCATTGACTAATTATAAGTGTCCTCAAGCAACAACGTCGAATATTGAACCAGGATTGTTCTTTCCAGATTTTCAAAATCCTATTCAACAAGTAAAAATATTAGTCCTCGTGAAAAATTTCCGAACAGGAGTCCCTTTTTTAATGCCCGAATCAATTAAGTAAGTCTTACTGAGAACTTAATTTTTTCGATCAAATTTTGTTGGAAAATGAAAAAATTCTTTAGGCAAAAAAAAATTATTCGATTTGTGAAATAAAGTACAGAGTTAAATTAGCAAAATTCTTCACCGAAATTCAATTATATTCAGGATGGTTTTATAAAAATCTCACTGCAAAATGCAATTATTTTCAAAAAATTTTTTTAAAAAAACTTCGTTTTCAAGCTTTCAATAAATAAATAAAAAAATAATTTCTGAATTTATTATATCTAAATAGTAATAGTATTTCTTTATAAATAGCATAACTCTCCGACAAAATTCTAATTTTTTGAAATGTTTGTATTCGAGAGTTTCGGAAATTTTAATAAAATTCATTGCTAAATTAAATTATTTTTCCATAAAATAATTTACAAGATTTCAACGACTCTATAATTCAATGATTTTCAAAAATTTTTTACTATAAATTCAGAGCAAATTTCAATAATTTTCCAACAATTTTTTTCAGTCTATATTTTGTATTTAATTTATTATTGGTAAATGAAATTTCCCAAAAGAATTTAATTATTGAAAAAGAATTTGGACAAATTTCTACACGAATATTCAATTATTTTCTAAAATAATTAAAGTTTCACAGGAATTCAATGGTTAAAAATAGAATTTGCAAAAAGTTCTGGCGATTAGAATCAACTGTTTGAAACTTTTTTATGCACCTATTTTTAAAAAAATTAATAAAATTCTTGTCAAAATTGCAATTATTTTGGAAACATTTTCTCAATATACAATGATTTTTCAAATATCAACTATTTTAATTGATGTAAAAATTTCAATTTATTTAACAAAAAGGTTAATAATATTCGACGCAAACTATGAATTTATTTTCATATATAAAAAAAATTTCACTGTCATTTAATTATTTAGAACTTTCTTTATCATTAATCAATTATTTTAGTATGCTATACAATTCTCAAGTTTTTAAGTATTAACTAAAATAATAAAGCTCATTGCAGAATTTCCATTATTTTTAATAGAATTCCCTTTATAGAAATTAAATTATTTTCAATACTTACTATTTTAGGAAATATTTACCAAAGAAATTCAGTGATTTAAAAGTAAATATTAAAATTCAGCTCATGAATGCAATTTATTTACAAAAGTAATAAGAGAAATTATCTTTTATAATTATTTAATGGACTTTGTCCAAAATTCGTTTATTTTCCTAAACTTTTGGCAATTCAATAATTTGTAATAGTTACTGTTATTAATAAAATTTTCCAAAACAATCAAAAATTTAAAAAAGTATTAATATAATTCTACCTAAATATTTAATTATTTTCTTTATAAATAATAAAAATTTTATAGAAATTCAATTAATTTTAATAGAATTTTTAATTACAAATTTCAAATGAAATTATTCTTAAAATAGTTTTATTAATATAAGTCTAATGAATGTTATTTGAAAAATTTATTTTACAAAATTCTTACATGATAATTTTTTTTAATAAAAATTGATTAAAAATCCATTAAGTGCAATTTTTTAGAATAAATTGAATTTTGTATGATTTGAGATTAGAAATTTTTTGAAAAATCCGAAGTCTTTTCTAATTTCTCTACAAATGTAATTGAAGAATTGTCAATTAAGGGAAAATGTGCGCGGATAATTGATGGGGATATAACTAAATTTGGTAATTCTGCATTAAAATAGTGTTGCAATTATGGTATATTTAATATATATAATTGATTTCATTTTTTCTTGAAAATTTTATTTAATTCCTTCGAGGGCATTAAATTTATTTAAAAAAGTTGATTAATATAATTCTTTTATCGAAATCAATTTTGATAAATATTCATTTATTCAAAGATTTTTTTATTGTATTCTAAAATAATTTGAATTTTTTTGAGAATTTTTATTAAAAATAGCAGATTTTGGAAAATATTTGAATTTTAACGGAAGAATTTTTTATTATTTGTAAATTTAAATTGAAATCTTGCGAAAAATGTTCAGAAATAATTACATTTTTCGAAGAATTCTGGTCTTTGGTTGGGTCTTAAAATTTTAGTAAATTAAATTTTTTTTTTAAGTTTAATTTCTATCAAAAATATAATAATGAATAAATATTAATTTAAAATATGAAGTTGTTAGCGTTTGTGAATAAGTTCACAGTTAAAGGAAAAGATTGTAAATTAATGTAATAGAATATTTTTTTTAGTACCTAATAATTTTTATAGTTTATTCGAAAATATTTTTTTAGTATCAGTGAAAAAGTCCAAATTTAGCCTAGAAATCAGGGAAAGAGAAATTGTAATTTTTGGTTTATTACTTTTATTAATTAATAATAAATTATGTTTGGATTTGAAACTTATTTTTTGAAATATTTATTTCCAGATTCGTTAAGAGAGACGGTCCACGATTGCTGGATTTAGACAAGTCAGCATTATGAAGATTAAGCAATGCAATTAGGAACGTCGGAACTTTTAAATCAATTGGGTGGATGAGAGATTTTCCGCCGAATTCGGCAATGGACTTCATATAAATGTGGCTGAAGTAAGAAAATATTTTTTTTATTTCATTCAAAAATGAGAAACTAGATTTAAAATTAAAAAACAAATTGAGTATGTCATATTAAATGACGATTTTACTAAATATTTTAAAACTTTGGGATTCGAAAGTCTAAGATTGGAATTGTTTCTATCAATACAAAAATAAATAATTGTTTCGAAATAAATAATTAGTGTTTGAATTTTTTTTCCAGGCTCACTCTGAACAGCCCTAGTCCTATTGGAGAAGAATCGGAAAGGTTGTCGCGGATGCTGGTTCTCGATATTCAATGTCTAAAAGAAATGGTGAAACCAAATCGGTTTGGAATAATTTTTGATATTAACGCAGTGGAGAAAGACCTAAAATAATTAATGTGTGCAATCGAAACGTTCATTATGAAGAGTTTTTTGATCAATATTGTTTTACAATTGCACGGTAATATTTCACTTTGAATTTTAATTAATTTTAGTTTCATGTTTTTGTTTTGTGTTTCTTTAGAAATAGAACTATTTTTTTAAAAATGTTTTTTGTGATAAGAAGAACCGAATAAATATTTTTTACTTGCTCTTGAAAATTTTGTCATTTTTGATATATTATAGTTTTTACTGAAACATACTCATGAAAATAATTTTAAAAATAAGGAATCATTTCAATAAACTTAAAAATGTAGTTATCATTTTAGTCGTTTATTATAAGAATTTCGTCCGTTTTTTTGTAAATAAATGCTTGAGATTATTTATACTAAATGTTTACGGTTGTAGAAATGTCAAATTTCAGAATGAACGTTTCGGGTACGATTTACAATTTTAAAAATTCTCATTTATCGTAAGTAAATAATGAAAAAATTTCTACTACAGTAAACTTGATTTATGGTGATTGTAATAATCATTTTATGTGTTAATTTCCAGTTTCGTGAACTGAATTCAAATTGTTTTATTTAGTCGCGATTTTCTACTCATCAGGAATTTAATATATACATTTCGTCGTTGTTATTATGTTTTTTACAATTTATTGTCCACAAAATGTGATTTTTGTAAAATATTAATTCGACAGATGATTAGATGTTTTAGATTTTTAATGTTTTTTATTATTCCATGACTTACATATGTTTTATTGTTTTTTAAATATAATTCCGTTTGGATCCAGTTTACCGTAATTCGTTTGGAAGGGTAAATTTTTTTAAGTTAGTGTGATGGGGGAGTGGGGCTTGGGGACGGGTGGGGTTTTAATAATGTAATCTCTAGATGGGTATTATATTGTAATCTTCAAATATAAACAAATGTTATAAACTAATTGTACATTTATTATCAGTTAAATAATAAGAGTTTTTTTTTTGGAGAGATAGTTTAAGTGATAATTTTAGGGATAAGGAGTACTTTAAAATGTTATAAAAGAATTCTTTATGATGAAAAGTACAATTTTTACATTGTTTTAATTATCTTGAACAATTTTTATTAATCCTTTAACTTGCAAAACTAAAAATTTTCCCCAATTTTAATGAAAATTCTTATTTTGTTTAAGAAATATACAATTTTTCTTACGGCGTCTTTGATTATATTGTCTTTATTTCGATAATTTACAAACTGTTAATTCATCCAAAGTTCAATTATTTTTTCGTAGAATTTTTGAATGAAATTATTGAAAAACTTTAATAATTTTTGAAGAACATTAATGTTAGTTAATAATTTTTTTAAAACAAAAAATTAAGAGATTTAAAAACCTTCCTTCCCCTATTGCGCCACCACATTCCCTTTCCTCCCTCCTCTTAAATTTCCAAGGAATTTTAATTAAAAAAACCTTTTTAAAATTTAATTAATTTCCTAAAATTCCTGTTATAATGGTTAAAATATTCAATTGTTTTGGTAATTTTTTTTATGGGAAATTTTGTGGATTAAATCAATTTCCTGGACAGTATTCAACTAGGAGAAATTGAATTATTTAAATAGAAAAATTGTTGTAAAATAAATTTCATAAAATGTTGATAGTTGGAAAATTATAATTATAGTTTATGTTAGTGAAATGTGTTAGATTTTTTCAAAAATTGGCGCTTCTTTGTAAATCAGCCTATTTTTTACCGAAACTTGCCGACCTTATCGACGAACCATCATGGTCGCCATCTTTGGTTCTTCTCCCATTCGAGGTGCGGATTGTGAAGTCAAAAAAATAGTTGTTTTTCGAAAATTGTGCCGTTTTTCAAAGTTATTTTTAATAAAAAATACTTTTTCACCATGGGCGAATATTAAATCGTTTTTGCATACGTGGTGCAGTAGAGTCCAACAAGGAACCGCAATTTGAAGTTCGTCCTACTGGTAATGACGCTATCAATATCGCAATTTAAAAGAGTTTTTGAAAAGCATTTTCTTAATATGAATGATAATTGAAAAAACCGGTTTTTACTATGTATTTTGGTAAAAAAGGACTCTAATCACTTTAACGTTTTATAAAAATAGTCCAATCTACATTTAAACTATTTCGCGAGACAAAGTCGCTTAAAATGTGTGTTAATATCGATTAATTGGTTCACAAAAGGGTTAATCGGCATTAAAATAGCATCTTATTATACATTAAACTAAAATTCTTACATTTACAAACTCCTAATTAATTTCTTTGTTAAGTGACCAACAAAAAAATTGTAATAATAATTTAGAATTTTTAGAAGAAATAAATAACTTTTAGTTCATTTGAACGTTCAGAACTGCAAGATCTTTGTAAATTTTAATGATAAACCTATAAAAAAATTATATTTTTTAAGAAATTAAGAATTTTCATTAAATTTGGGAAAAGCAAATTTTTGATAGTTACAATGTAAAAAAAGTGTATTTTTTTTGCTAGTTACGTTATAAATTCGACTTAGAAATCGAATGACAAAATTAAATTCTTTTTAGGACGCAAAGCATCGTCAACGATTTTTATGCGAATTGAGAGTCGCTGGATTTGATTACGTTGGCGTTGGAAATTCAACAAACAAGAAAGATGCACAGGGAAAATGCATTCGCGTTATTTCATCAAGTTATCTAGTGCGACTTTGACACATTAATGCGCAGGATGTTTCCCGCTGATTTTGGTTTACCAGCACCGACTAGGAGCTGTTGAAGACGCAAAATTCAGGAGCAATTACTCCAAGTCGACCTGTTTTCCGCGATGGCATGGGTCCTAGATGATATCGGCCAGGCCTATCGTCCTTATTCGAGAAGGCGGACAGGGAAATTACACGTACATGTGACCCAGGATTGGCCGATCAAAAGAGAGTCGAGGAAGCCGAGGATCTTGACATTAATGCCGGCATTCATGGAAAATTGGACAATTGAGAATGCAAAATCGAAACTCCATCAATTTATGCAGGTCAATAATATTAATGCCGATTACAAGTACACACCAGTCGGCCCCGATCACACCAGGTAATTTATACCTTTTTTCCTTTAGACCAACGATAGATTTTTTTTTTATCTTCAGTGTTATAAATCACTAAAAATTGTTTTTATTGAAAATTTATCATATCTATGTTTTAATGGAAGAATTCTTAAGCATTATCCTTCTGATTAGCATATTTTTTTTTCTAAATAACAGGTCTCGGATATTACGACTTTTTCGACAATTTTCAAATAATGCGACTTTTATTGACTTTTATTTTTATAAAAAGCGGACGTTTTCGACTTTTCCTCCAAAGTTTGCGACAAAATACCTCATTTTTAGTATTAAATGCAACCTGATTTCGATTTAATTTAATGATAAAGACAGAACTATATCATTAGCTTTGTAATTTGATGGTCTAGTCATTTGGCTAATGATTCTTTTTAAACATAAAATTTAAAAACATTTTGATTAATTGAAATTCAGTAAAAGTTTTAATTATATCTCGACCTTACTCATCTTTTGAGACAGAGCCATATTGTGTGGACAATTCCGATGTTTTGAAAATTACTTTTTTAAGAATGTGGATTTAAATGTTTTCAAAGTAATATTAAATTATCGAATATTTTAATGAATAATCTTCATGTTGTAAATTCAATGAAAAATGAAAATGAATAAAAAATATGTTTTCAGCATAATATTAAAATAGTATTTGAAAAAGAGTAATTCTCCTGAATTACGTTCTAATTATTTAAAATTCAATTACTTTTAATACTAGCAAATTTTTCAGCAAATTAGAAAAATTTTTTTAATTATTCAAAATCAATTATTTAAAAAGAATCTTAGAAAATTTCGTCGCAAGAGTTTCAGTGTATTGAAAAAAATTTTAACAAAGTTCTTTTTTAGAATTCAAATATTTTTAGAAAACTAGTATAATTCTTCACCGAAATTCAATTATTTTTATAAACTTGAATAAAATTCGTTGGAAGAATTAAATTATTTTCAAAAGTCATAAAATTCTTCGAAGACATTTAATTATGTTCAAAAATTTTTGATCAAAATTTCAATTATCTGTTATAATTAATAAATTCCATCTATATTCAATTATTGTAAAAAAATTTTTTATAAATTCTCGTCAATATTTCAATTATTGTTATAAATAATAAAATTCTTCTTCAAAATTCAAATTTATTTAAAAACGTGAATAAAATTCTTGTTAAAATTTCACAAAAAATCAATAATTTATGTAATTTTTAGGTAATTGTCTTTGAAATAATTCATAATTTTTTGAAAAATAGAAAGTAGTTAAAAAGAATTTTATAAAATTCGTCGCAAATAGTTGCAGTTATTGAAAAAAAGTTTAACAAAGGTTCTTTGTTAAGATTTCTATTTATTTTTAAACCTAGTAAAATTCTTCAACGAAATATCAATTATTTTTATAAAACTTGTATAAAAATTCAGTGGAAGAATTAAATTATTTTCAAAATTAATAAAATTCTTCGCAGAAATTTAATTATGTTCAAAAATTTTTGTCAAAATTTCACATATCTTTATAAATAATAAATTTCAATCTATATTCATTTATTTAGAAAAAAAATGTTTAATAAATTCTCGTCAAAATTTCCAATTATTGTGATAAATAATACAATATCTTCTTCAAAAGTCAAATTTATTTAAAAACTTGAATAAAATTCCGTGTATAATTTCACAAAAATTCAATAATTTAAGAAATTTTTAGTATAATTTCGTTGGTAATAATTCAAAATTTTTTTGAAAAATGTCATTTATTTTATAATGTTGTATATAAAAGTCTTTAGCATGAAGCAATTATTTTAAAAAAAATCTTCCAAGTGCTTTTTACAAGAAGTGAATTATTTTTATAAATTAATAAAATTCTTCCACCGAAATTCAATTATTTTAGAAAAATTTATTAATAACATTTTTGGGAAATATTGTAAAATTATGTTCATGGAATAAATAGAACTCATCCGCAGGATTTTAATTAATTGTGGATACAATAGTTTAATCAAATTCCTCGAAAAATTGTAATTATTCTTATAAATTTTATTAAAATTCGTCCAAAGAATTCCATTATTTTAAAAAGTTCTTGATAAAATTCTTTATGAGAAGCAATTTTTTCAAACATTCAATTATTCAATAAATTATTTTATTTTTCAATTTAAATAATTGAATTTTTCTTAGATTGTTCTAATAAAAACTTGATTGAAATTATGAAAATTACCGAAAAATCGATTTATGTTTTAGAAAAGTAATTGAATTGATGGCATGAATTTTGTTACAATGTTTCAAAATAAATTGAAGTTTTTGGAGTAAATTTCACGACTTTTAAAATTTATTGAATTCTTTGCGAAGGATATTTATTTAGGATTTTTGTAAATAATTAAAATGTTTGGCTGCAATATTTGATGGTTATTTAATTTAGAATCAGAAACATGAAAGAAGGTGGTCGCCTTCTTTATGTATTTTAAATAATATTCTTATAAATTGTTGAGTTTGAAAAAGGTTTGAAATTTGATTGTTCTGAAGAATTTTAATTCCCGCGTGGAAAAATAATAATTAAAATACTTATTTAAAAATTTAGTTATTGATGTTTTTGAATAATTTGTTACTCTTTTTGAAATTTGTAAATAAATTTAATAGAGACATGTTTTTTGAGTATCTAATATTTTTTTACAGTGATTCCAGAATATTTTTTATGGTTAGGGAAAAAGTGAAATTTTTGTCTGAAAATGAGGGAAAAGTCAGGGAAGAAATTAAAATTAAATATTTGTGGCAACCCTGATGTATTTGTTTTTGTATTTCTATTGTATTTCAAAAAATTATTTAGAAATATTTTTAAAAAGTTAGTTTTACGAATTTCTTTAGTAAAATTTTTGAAAATATTCTACCTTTATGTAATATTTTTTAAAAGAAAAATGTACGGTTTCGATTATTATGAAAAAACGAGATGTTTTGTAGTTCAAATGAAATGAATTTTCGAAGAAATACAAAAAATTTTCTTAAAATTTAAATAGATAATTGGTTTTAGAAAACGAAGTTTAGGTAAAAAATTATAGAAAATAGTTGAATTTTTGAAAGGGTTTATAGGTGTTTTTAATGTTTAGAAATTATTAAAAACATGAAATTGAAATTTAAAAAAATTTTATTTCCTTTGAAAAAAAGAAGTATTGTAGAATATTTATTTAGCAAAATTATACAAGTTTTTGATTAGTTTGAATAAAAAGATAGGTGAATGAAGCAAGGTAATAGAAATTACAATTCTGTATGACAACACTGAAGTTAATAAACGACTTGTTTTTCTCTTTTTAGTCGACGCAAGCGACTTTATTTGCTCGTTAAAATCGATCCGAGGCTTGTTAAAAATTAGAGGAAATTTCTTTCTAATTATTCAAGGAGACTACAAGATAATTCTAAAGTACGCAGTGAATTATTACGTACTTGTCCCTATCTGAATGAATTTTATTTTTGATTGCTTTCTGTAAAAGATTGCAGTCAAATTTATTGTCCAATTAATCTATTTCTTATTCTGTTATAATAACTCCTCGTTTAACGGAAAGACATTCTTTAAATTTTTTAATATCGTCTTATTGGTAAGCAAAAAAGAACAATGTTTCCACCTCTGGAATAAATCTTCCGATTAGGAACTGACGGAGACCACTTTGGAGTGCATTACACAATGTCAATATGGAGAATTCTCTCTCTAAGACAATGTCAAATCAAAGCTTTTGTTGAAATCAGTCCAATAATCAGTTTTGGTATTGTCACTTGCAGAAGTATGAATCACATGGTGCTCCAATTTGGTCTCGGTTCATTCGAAGTGGTGTAAGTATTTTTTATTTTCGCAGAATTTTTATTTTTTCTACATGATACTATTTTATTAAGGGTATTAATTATTGTAACTTTTACCCGTGATTTTGTTTTCTTAGTTATATGTTTTATTTCTTTGCATACAGGAGCTTCAAGGGCTGAAAATGAGTTTCTATTTGAAGAAATTGGGAAGAAGTAAGGTTTCTCTTTCTTTTCTGAAGTGGATGAAATTTTACTACAATTAACAAAACTAAAACACGAAGTTTTGCCGCATTTTTGGTAACTTGCTATTTTTTAGAGTAAATTTTACTATGGCTCCGAAGTATTTGTCATTGTAATTTACTTTTCCGAACAAGTTAAAATTTACTATAAATAGAAATAGGGATTATTAATAGAAATGTGCAGAAATTTTAAGCTAGATTTTAAAATTGCGTTTGAGTGTGAAAACAGTAAAAAGTTGTTTTATTCAGACTTGTACTTTTTTTTTTATTAAAAAACGAGTGTGCAGTAAGTGTATTTTATTGTTAAGATGTTGTTGCACGAGAATCTGCATCCAATAAGCAGACAGCTGTCAAAAAGTTGTGCCTTGTCGCTTATACGAACAACTGTATCATCTTGGTGTAATCGAAAGTTTCCTCCGGATCATTGAAGAAGAACAAGGAAGCAGATCAAATGAAACCATATCCGGTGAAAATCTAGTCCGGAACTTGAACAAGATATATTCCAAGTTTTAGAGGGTTATGGAAGTTTCAACCCGTCGATGTTTCACAAGCGCGCTGTAAGTAAATTTAATTTTTCTCTATTTTTAGGGTTCCGGATTTTGTTCAAAATAAATTTGTTTTGTTCATTTTTTTAGTTAAAAAACAAGTGGCATTAAATATTTTATTTAAAATATAAAATTTTAAGAAGAATACATGGGAGATGGTTTTTTTCTCTTTAAATTAATCTTTTTTCCTACTTTTTTGTTGGGTTTATTTTTGGGTTTTTGAAAACCTTTATCTTTATCAATTTTTCTTTAGAAAAAAAGGTGTTTTTCTAAAATTCTAATTATATATTGTTTCCAAAAATATTCTTTAATAAAAATCGTGGTCAAATTTTCATTTTTTTCAAAATTTTTCCTCAATTCAATGTTGTGCAATATGGACTTATTTTAATATATTTTTCTAAAAGAATCCCAACTAATAAGATTCCGCTCCAAAATTCAATTATTTTTAATTTTGTGTTAAATTGGGGGTCAAATATAAATTTCAATTATCTTTATAAAGTAATACAATTATTTTCCGAAATTCAATTATTTAGAAAAAATTTTTTATAAAAGTTCTTGACAGTATATTTTTAATATTTTTTAATATATTTTATAAAATTTCGGATTCCATCAAATTGACTCAAAAACTGAGATTAGAGATACAAATTTTAATATAAATTTTATAAAAATTTCGTGGGAGATTTCAATTTTTTCTTTCAATTTTTAGAAATAATTAATTTTTCAAAATGTTTTAAATTAAAATCAATTAAAAATTTGAATGGTTTATCAAATATTATTGTTCATCATAACAATTATTATTTTTTAGAAATTTGTAACTAAAATGCATGTTATCAATCAATTATTGAATTTATTGAATATATTCATTTTTTCTTAAAATTCAATTCTGGTAAGGAATTTTATCAACAAAGTTAAAAGTTTCTTAAAGAATATAATTGTTTTCGACGAAATTTAAATAAAATCTCTAAAGAAATAATTACTTGTTAGAGTTATTCGATTAAAATTGTACTGATAATATTTGAAATTCTGCTATGATTTCGGGGGTAAATTTGTAGTTGTTAGATAAGATTTGAATTTTCGTGTAGAATATTATAATAAGTTTGGGTGTAATAATTTGGAAGTTTGGTGGTCTATGAAATTTATGTGTTTGATTTAAGAATGCAATGATGTCTTATAACTTAAATTGGGTTATAATAATTATATTTTGGTCATCAAGTATTGGTGTCATTGAATTCTCTTGACATAGTATAATATGTTTTAGGAATATTGTCATGTTTCCAAAGGTTTTGATATTTATGACACTTTAAATTAAAAAGTATTGGAATGTGGGGCAAGATTTGTTTTAGTACAAGTTTTCAGAAAATTTTGAATTTTTGGAGAAAGTATCGATTATTTAATAAAAAGTAATTGAAAATTTGACCAGAAGTTTTGTTAAAATTCTTCTTTCTTTTTTGTTGAAAAGATGCGACTTAATCGACTTTTTCGGAGATTTTTTTTTTAGTAAAATGACGACTGAAATTTGTGAAAATTTTCTCATTGAAATTAAAGTTAAAGGGAAAAAGTTTTTTAGTCAAAAAAAATGTTCACGTAATTTTTATTTACAGATTTCTTTCAAATTGTTCAAAAAAAAAAACATCAATAACAATCTTTTTTTAATAAATTATTTTCATTATTTATTTTCCATAGAGAAAATTAAAAATTCTTCAAATGATTCAAATTCAAACCTTTTTGAAATTAAAACTCACTTATACAAAAATTGTTATAAAACATGAAGAAATCGAGCACTCCTGAGTCTTCGGACTCGGAGAAATCGATTTCTTCTTGTTTTAATATTCAATTAAAGATGATCGAACGTTGAAAATCATTATTTTACATTATATGATTTTTTATAAAAATAAATAGTTTGAAAATATTGAATGTCTTATGTAGAATTTTTTTTATTTTTAAAGATAATTAAAGATTTTTGACAATAATTTAATAAAAATTCTTTGCAAAAAATTGAGTTTCCGGGAAGAGTTTTTATTATTTATAATGGTAATTGATAATTTGTAACAGAGTTTTTTTTTAAATGTTTCAGAAGTAATTGAATTGGCAGAAGAATTTTGATATTTTTAAAAATAGTTGAAATTGTGGGGAGTAATTTAAAAAATTTGGAAAATAATTGAATATCTGCGATGAGTTTTCCTTATGTTTTTAAGTTAATTGAATTTTGGCAAAGAATTTTAATCAGAACTTTTGAAAATAATAAAATTTTCATGGTGAAATTTTATTATTTATGAAGATAATTACAAATTTAAAGAAAGAAATAAATAAGTAATTTAAAATTCGACAAGAATGTATCTACTAAAATTCTTTGTAAATTAATTGAATTACAGAGAAAGAATTTTATTATTTATAATGATAATTGAATTTTTGAACAGATTTTTTTATAAAAATGTTTAAAAGTATTGGAATTTTGAAGAAGAATGTTTGATATTTTTAAAGAATAAGTTGAATTTTTTGAACTGATTTTTTTTTAAAACGTTTAAAAGTGATTGAATTTTGAAGAAGAATTTTGATATTTAATATGGATAATTGTAATTCTGCGGAGAATTTTATTACTTTTGAAAATAATTGAATGGCCATGATGAATTTTATTGTTTATAAACATTTTAATGAGAATTTTTTAAAAAAAAAATTTTGAATGTAATTCAATTTTTGTAAAGAATGTTTATTTTTTTTGAAATAAATGAATTTGAAAGAAGAATGTTATTATTTATAAAGATAATTGAAATTATGAACAGATTTTATTTAAAAATGTTTATAAGAATTTGAAGAAGAAGATAGAAAAATTTGTAAGTTTTGAATTGTTAAGAAGAATTTTGATATTTTTAAAAATAGTTGAAATTCTGCGGAGAATTATTATTACAATTTTAAAAATAATTGAATTTCCATGACGAATTTTATTATTTATATAATTTTAAACGAGAAATTTTAAAAAAGTATTGTTGAATGTAATTGAATTTTTCGTAAAGATTTTCATTATTTTTGAAAATAAATGAAGTTTAGAGAAGAATTTTTATTTATTTATAAAGATAATTGAAAGTGTGACAGACATTTTATTAAATTTTTTTGAAATAATGGAATTTTGGAATAGTGATGTTTATTATTTTATAAAAAAAATAAAAATAATATTAAAATTTTGGGCAGATTTTTTTAAAAAATGTTGAAAATACCAAATTAAATTTTTGCCATGCATTTTATTTAATTTTATGTAAGATATTATTTTCAGGATTGTTTGATGTTAAAGTATTTGTTGGCGAGAAAATTGATTTTTTTTACAATTTTGACAATTTCGTGTTTCCTTTTTGGCGTTTTTTTCCTTAAATTTTATTCTACTTTTTTCCGACTTTTGTCGGGAAATGTTATGCGACTTTTCGTGACTTTTTGTTGTGAATTTATGTGACTAAAGCGACTTTTTTTTGTGTCTTAAAGACGATCCGATCCCTGTAAATAGTAAATAAATGATGACAAAGCTGTGAAAATCCTGAAATATTTTGGTCAAATGAAAATAGAAACTTTTAAGTAAAAGAAGTAGTAGGAGTTGTAGTAGAATTAATTTTATGAAAGAAATGTTTTAGGCTCAAAAGTCCGAATCAGAAGAAGGAAGATAATCAATCAACGGAAATTATCCCTTGACACCGTCAAAGTATTGGACGAGTTTATTTCGAGTGTACCTGCAAGCAGCCGGCGTTGTGAGTTGGTCGCCACCGCAACAAAATTGGAATCCATGGACGGGTTTGTAATATCGACGAGGGACCATTGGCGACAATGCCACTTGACAAATTATCACGACGACGTGATGCAAGACGA